>JBCJKH010045984.1:0-65017 GCA_039877255.1 Loriculus beryllinus | reverse complement strand
ACAGGGAAGAGCTTCTGCCTAAGAGCTCAGCTCAGTCTCCCCTCTGGCAGGTTAAAGCCATTCCCCTTGGCCTGTCCCTTCATGAATATGTCTTTCACGTCATTATGACCCATGCAGAGTACACGGCACGCAGGGATTTGGGATGAACGAAATCCAGGAAGCCTTTTTCATTGAGCTTGGTGGAAGATTTGTGCACAATGAAAGAAGTAATAAACACTGGCAAGTGCAAACAAGAGGAGGTTCATTACTCATGTTAAGCAGATTATGAATGTTACTTACAAACAGATTATTTTTGTGTTAGTGGACAAGGAAGTCAAACTACTCCACATAATGGAGTACGTGGAATCACCTGTTGAAGCACCCCCACCCCAGCATGGAGCAGGGTGACGATTCCCAGCTGAGGATGGGAATCCGGTGGGAGCCGGGCCGGGCAGGGTGAGTCCAGCTCTCTGGGGAAATTGAGCTCAGGTGCAGAGGAGCCTGCTTTGATGGAAGCTATAAATCACCTCATTAGAGGGCAAGGTGTCTCCTAGTGCTTGCATGGCCTTTCTTTCTCTCTGTGCTATTCCAGAGCAGGGCAGCCTTTCTCTTCCTCAAAGTTTGCTAAGCCCAGGGAAAGCTGCATTTCCCCCCCTGTTTGCCTTGAATTGGCCTTAGATAAAAGACGGAATATCTCACAAAGTGACTGATAACAGCAGAAGAGCATCAGTTTGTCCCATTGGATGCTGATAAGGATGTTGTGGCCCTTGGGAATGTCACAGCCCAGCCTGGTCAGCGCCTGGGAATCCTGTGGGAGCACAGCGTGGGAAGAGACAGGAGCAGACCAGGAAACAGCAGAAACATTCCATGGTGAGCAAAGCATGAAATGTCAGGAGCATGGTGGGACGGGTACCGGGTGTCTCTGCTGGGTTTGGTCTGTGCTTCATTGCAGAGGCACCAGGCAAGGCTGTATCTGCAGCCCCTTACAAGGGACCAATCAAGTCGTTTGCACTTCAGTTCTCTTTCCTCTTCAGTCAAGAGGACACTTTAAAAGTAAATGTCACATAAGTTACTCAAATTCGATATCTGCTTCCAGATCTCAGAACCAGGTTGAGGATGGTTTTTTCCCCGTGAGCTAATTTGCTTGTTCCTGAAGGAAGTGATGCAGGATCTTGTTAAGGGAAGTCTGCAGAGATTGTCTTTTGATTTGGGCAAACAGGAAAGCTGCCAAGCAGTAATCAGAGCAGTGGGAAAATGATGAGAGGCATTATCAGGGATGCATCAGTTCCATTGGTATAAATGGGGGCTGCTGATATCTTGGGGTTCATTAGTGGAGAAACAGGATTCCATGTCAGTCAGGAAAGCACATTCCTACTATTTTAACATGACAAGCAGAGCGGATGGGACTTATTCCAGGGCAGGGACCCTCAGAGGCAGCTGGGTGGGCTTATGCCATGAGCAGGCATCTCCTCTTGAACCTTCACGTTAAAAAGCTCTTTTAAGAGCCGTTGGCAGCAGCTATTCAGATGTCTCAGTGGGAAGACTTTCTGCAGAAGATGTGTAGATTTAGGGGGAAAAAAGCCCTATCACGTTCTTGAATAGGTATTGCAGATGAGGCGCTTCATTGCATTATCCTGGGTAAACCAAGAAAGCTACAAAGAGGGAAATTGCCGCTGCTAGCCGCGGTGTTTTAACATGCAAATGGCGGCTTTTCTTGTGCTGATAGAGCTGTCGGGGCTTTAGTTTTACATTTAGTGCTCCCTTCCGTCGCTCTCTGTGCAGACGTGGTTGTCCCACAGCCCTGCCTGGCAGCTCCCCTGTTCTATTGCTGCCGGGCGGCTCCCAGGGCTGCGGTAATTTGATTAACCACCGCTATCTGTGGGAGCAGGGGAAAAGAATCCCGACATCCAGGGCGTTCCTTCTGTGTCTGCTTTCCAAAAAGGATGGAATTTCCTCTTTTTGAGGCCTCTTTGTGGGTTTTTAAGTTATCAGTTGTTTCCATAGACATGTGCCAACTGCTCAGGGTAAAGGAGAAAGGGATCTGTTGGATGGAGGGTGCCCAGACATGTCCAAACTGAACAGTGGAACGATAGGTGAAGTCGGGTTCTTGCTCATGGGCCTGCTGTGTGTCATCACGGGTGAGATCTGGCTGAGCCACCAAGGTGCCTGTGCAAGGGCAAAGGAGTTTCAGAGTTTAAAGGTAAGCTTTGACCCCGCTGCTTGCCACTGTGATGCTTTAAGGCTCTAAAAATAGAACATCTCCAGCAGAGGAAAGGTATTTTTGGAGAAGCTTGTTACTGCAGCCAATCTCACGTCATTACCGAAGCCTTCCTTTCATTTCCTGCTCCACGTAAATGTTGGGAAGTGCCAAGAAAGAGCCGACGTGCGCCCTTGAGTAGCGGCACCCCTGGATGAAGGGATGCCTTCATCCCCCCTTCCTCACCCTGCCCTGGCTGAAGTGACACTGGTCCATGTCCAGTGTGTCTGCAAGCATTAACCAACCCTAGACCATATTGTGTACCTGGGGACATCAAACCTGGCCAAGCACCTGCCTGTGCCTTGGCATGTGGGCTGGAGGAGCAGCGGGGGTCATGGTGATGCGAAGGGAAGGGCAGAGCATGGTGGGGTTGTGCAGCACTGTGTCCTGGCTCCCCACCAGCCAGCCCCACATGGGGTGCTGCGCTTGCAGAAGCAAACTAATGAGCTGCTTGCAATCAAGGAGGGGGGCGGGATGTGGCGGAGCCCCAGGAGATGCAATTAGTCCTCACTTCACTCCAGGCACTGCCGTGAAGCCTGATTTGAGCCATCAGAAAATCTGATCCTGTGGGGTCACACACGTACCCCTTAATGAAGTGACGGGAATGCCCCTGTCAGTTTATTTACCAAAATCACTGCTCACAACAGGCTTCGAGAGGAACTCTAAATACAGGGAAGCAGGTAGGGATGATGAACTGGGTTAGAAAGCTGCTCGCAGAGAGCAGGCACAGGGGTGTCTCATTCTTTTTGTAAATGAAAAAAGTAAAATACAAAATAGGCTCTTTTTGCTCTTGGCTCCCAGCAGACAGCTCACGCCACTCTGCTACATCTCCCTGATAGTGATGGAGTCAGCCTTGGATGTCTCTTACAAGCAGTGAAATTAATACCCTTGTTCGTTAGAAGAGCCATACCCAACCGCTTCCCAAAAGGTGAGCGTTAACGTGCTGATTTCCTGTTGTTAGACACATTTTCAGCCTCGGAGCTGCAAAAGTGAGGGCAGGAGGGAGGAAAGTGCAGCTCCAGAGTTTGGTACCCAGTGTTAGTGGAGGGATGCGCCTCTGGTGAGGCCTGATCCTACAGGAAAGGTTGTGCCATGACAGCTGCTGTGTCAGATCACTGTCTTGAGCCTTTCCAATGCCACAAAAGGGGAGAGGGACCTTCACAGTGCAGCCTCATCATCTGTGTGGCATTTAAGTGTAACTTATACCCAGTATCTCACCACTTCCCTGGTAAGAAACCACATTGTTGGCTCCTCAGCTTCTATGGCAGCTCTGTCAGAAACATTGAAATGAATTGGTTTGCAGTGAGTTCCCAGAGCACTTTTATTGCTGATTTATCCATGTGGGCAAGATGCTGCATGAGTTACGCTGGAGAGAGGAGGAGGAAGGTGAAGTTGAGGTGGCCTGGCTGCCTGTACCATCCCGTAACCAGAGTTTAAGCATCTCAGCAATACCCCCTGCCCACTCTCAGGATCCAGCTGAGTTCCCTGTGCCTTAAGTTTTCCTTTTCTTCTTTCAACCATGTCCTAATTGGGAAACCAGGAAAAGCCATAAAAAAAGAAACCAAACAAAGAGAATTAATGAGCAGCACCAGGGGAGGGGGAAAAGCATTTTTTGGCCTGAGTCCTTGGCACAGGGAGGGAAGAGCTGCTCCTCTTGGAGAGCGTTTAGTCCCTGCAAGCTGCCAGCGAAGGAAGTCAAATGAAAACCAAGTGACTGGAAGCTGAGTTCTCTGCAGCCTCCCTCTGCTTTGCTCATTTAGTGCCTCAGCCTTAGCAGTGGGTACTTGGATGTTTATTCCCAGGCTAAATTGCTCTTGGAGCTGCGACTCCTTTGTCAGTGAGAGAGGAAACAGCCTGCTCATGGGCTAAGAGCCTTCACGGCTCCTTCCCCTGGCTGCTTGGGCTCTCACCGCGGAGGCCTGCAGTGAGCATCCTCAGGCACCATGCTGACCAAACCCTGCCGCAAGGAGCTGGCAGCCAGCCTATGGGTGACAGCAGGGATGAGCATCCCTGGGGCTGGCTGCTGTACCTCCAGTTCCAGGAATCCCACAGAGCATCCCACAGGAGCAGCCTGAGCTTCTTCCCTGCTCCTTGGCAGCCAGGCAGCCCAGACCTGTTTGCCAGCATGGAGAAGGGCTTCTGGTGCTGGCAGACACAGGAGGCTGATGTGCATGGAGCCACATGTTGAAGCCATGGGAAAAGGTTTGTGCATCTGAGACTGTCAGAGCTCAAAGCTTCCCTGTTCCTCCAAGCAAACATCAGCCAGTGCTCACACAAATTAGGATCTGTCTGATCTAGACCACAGCAAAGTAAGTGTTGGTCAATCTCCAGCAGTTTATGTACACAGCTCTGGTTTATATAGGGGTTGTGTGGCAGCTCCTTGTACAAGCCTCTTCCCTTCACATAGCCCCCTCTGTACAATTGGGGGTCAGTTTTCTCACCCTTGTGTTTGGTTCTTTCTGGTCAGTGTCTAATTTGGGTGGTTTCTGGCCTCTCTTTCCTGTGTTCCCTTTCCACAGCAGCATTGCATTTCCTCCCAAGCACTGAGCAGCAAACACTTTCCTTGTGGGCTGCATGGAAAACTCACCCTTGTAGGGAAAGGACTCATCAAGCCTCATCTTCACCCTCAATGGCTGCCTCACAAAGGTAGGAGGAGGTAACTCACCAGTTCCTGCTAACTTTGTGAAAGTCCTCGCTCCCTGTGCTTGTGTGTCCTTCCTCTCTCTGTGCACCATCCCAGCTCTTTTAGAGATACCAGCAGGTCATTTCTGGATGCTCAATTGCCTTTTAGCAATGGTCCTTCTCAGCAGAACTTTAGCCCTGAAGTTTGGGGTAGGAAGAACAGTTTTCTTGCTCTGGTGTGAAGTTAGGAACCCAAATGGAGACATTTAATGCTTCACAGGCATTATTAGAAATAAAAAAGCATTGGGAAGAAACCATGCCATAAATCCAACCCTTTCTGTAAGCTCTAAATCTGTTAGACCGTAGTCTTCTAAAACAAAAGTGACTGCACCAAGTAGATATTGTTATTGTTTAAATGTTTCTGCTGGGAAATGCTGCATGAAGAGGAGACACAATAGCTGCCCTGACGCAGGATTTATTAGAGCAAGTTGGCACCAGCCTATTTGTAGGCAGCGGAATATGCTTGTAGAGATTATACCAGATTTACAGTGATTAATAATGGATTGGACATGGCAGACTTCAAAGGGTTTGGCTCCCTCGCAGTTTGGTGGTGGGTTGAGTTGAAATGCAGCTGCAGATTTGCTCCAGTGGCTCAAACAACTGTTTTTAACTCAGAGAGGGAGGCTTTGGGCTGGATACATCAGCAAAGCCCTGTTCCATGTCCCCTTGTCCCCTCTGGTTTACACAAGCAGCACAGCAGATGCCACTGCACTGGCCAAAACCAGCCTGAGGCAACTGCTGGGGAAGGTGAAGCCCTTAATTATGGGCAAGGTTCTTGGAGATGGAGTGAGGAGCTCATACCAGGGGGATGAGTGGGGATTTTGTCATCAGTCTGAGGGATTAAGCAAGCTGGGGAATGTAGGACATCCCTCTCACCCGCAGTGTCATCTGTGCACAGACCTCGGGCTATTTTTAAAGACCTTCTCTGGCTGCAACTTTTGGTATTAAACTCCTGAAATCTGCTCCTTGCTGAGGGAGCTCCCTGTGCCCCTTCATCCGGAAGCTCCCAGGGCTGAGGGCAGGATGGCAAACAAAGATCGAGGCTCTGAACGCTGGTAACAGTGTTATTAATTATGCATCATTATAAACATGCTCTCATTTGATCTCTGTCAGGCAATTCAGTGGTGTTCTGCGTGTGGCTGTGATTGTGCTCTGCCCAGCCACATCCCTTCTCTTTCCTTGTCTGCTCGAGCACGCAGGGATATGTGTGTTCATACAGGATCTCTCAGATGAGCAAAGAAAAGGCCAGGGCAAGCGTGAGTTGCTGGGGAGCCTCAGACAAATGTCTTTCCTAAGTGATAAGTGCTTTGGTGTTAATCAAATGTTACTGTGTGTTATAGTTGGGAGGCATCTTGAGCTAATGGAGACATTTTCCCTCTATCTGCTGGAATCTGGGTGCCTGGAAGCAGAGGAGCTCTCATCCTGCTCCAGGCAGGGCTGATGGGATTTGCACCGGTCCCAGTTGCCATGGAGAAAGTGTTGGATGGCTTTAATACATCTCTGTGAATTTCTCCCCGGAGTTTTCCCCTGACAAGCTGGACTGGAGGTAGTGTATAAGAAGCTATAATCTTCCAAGTCTATGAAAAAGTGATTGATGGAGCATGAGGGGCACAAACAGCTTCCTGGGGCTCTGGGAGCACGTGGTGCAGGGTGATGGGTACCAGCATGGACCCCTGGACCACAGGGATGCACCATGCAGCCATGAACCCCCCTGCCCCACACTGCTACCTCAGCAGGGCTGAGCTCCCCACCTTCCCACCAGCAGGCATTCCCTAGATGTTAAAGGAAATGAAACCTCTGGTTTTTGCATCGGTGTGTTTCCATTTGAAATCCTAACATTTACATTTGCCTGTTTGCTTTTGAAGTTAATGAAAACACAAGTGATTTCTAAACGCAAAACACGGCACTGATTTCCAGCTCTGTGTGCCCAGCAGTGATTCACTCACCTGCCCAAGCTTTCACTTGGGTTTTTTTTTTCCCCCTGGATTCATTACCCTACCCTGCCTTTAACCATCATCAGGCACAGACGGTGATGGGATCAAGTAAACCAGAGCTGATGTTTTCAGTGAGAAAGGAGACAGCAGAAGAATGAGGAGGAGCAGAGAGGGAAGGGCTGGCAGTCAGAACCCACAGAGCCTTCTGGAAACATCGGGAACAAGACCAGGATGGTGAGTTTGGGAGCTGGCTGGGCTGGGCAGCTGGCTGCTGTTCAGTTTGGGAGCTGGGCTGGCTGGGGAGCTGGCTGCTGTTCAGTCTGTGCCACCTCCATCCTCTTCCTTTTCCCCTTTTGACTGTGTTATTTGTACCCTGCTCCAGCCCCAGTGGTACTTGGAGCTGCTTTAGATTCTCTGAACATCTTCCCTTTGACAGCTCGTGGGCTTTTGAAATATGAAGTCCATCAATCACTGGTTACTGTCACCTCCACGGTAGATTCTGCTTCTAGAAGCCAGACAGAGCACAGTGAGGGGTGGAACTGTATGAACAACTGCTGCCAATGAAAAAACCAGGACCCAGCTCCTTGTCCTCTGCTTTGTTTTCCAGGGATTTCAGTGAGGCTCAGAGGACGATTCCCAGGGAGTGCCATGGGGAGGTTGCACAGCGAAGCGTGTGCTTCAGTGGATACACAGGGGCTAAAGAGTAATTAATTAGTGAGTTTATGGTGTTTTCCCATCTGAAATGAAAAACAAGAATTATGCAGAACATAGGAGGTAATTAGGAGGCAGCAAAGCTACAACACACCTTTAAACAGGGCTCCGAAATCATCATGTTCAGCAGCAGGGTTTTAATGTAGCAGCTGATAAAGGCTCATGCCCTCGATTGCGTTCCTGGGAGCGCTCATCATGCTCTGCCCTTCATGTGCATCCAGGAACACCTGAACTCTTCCTGCTTCACGATCACATTTCCCATTTAAGATCTACCGGCCAAGATGGGAAAATTGGTTCATGTTTTATGGGCCTAGCTTAGGGGTTTTTTCTCCCCTCCCATTCACAACTGGCCCTTGTGTTCCATCCACCCCCCCAATGATTTAGCTGCGCAAGATGTTCCACCAATCTATTAGAGCGGAGAGCACGGCGCGGGTCATGCATATTAAACGTGAAGTTTTTACTACAGTTGTTTCAATCAGCTGAAAGAAAAACAGGTTCAGTTCCCCCCCCCCCCCCCCCCATCTTTTACAGTGTCCCAGCTGCTGCTTTTGGCAGGGTAATTCCTCAGTGGGTGTCCAGGGATCTGATTCCAGGGCAGCAATGCCGAGTGGATCAAGGGCATCCCCTCCTTGCCACTGTGCTGGTAAAGGTACCTTGGAACACACATTGCCTCTCTGCAGTGTTGATCCGTATGGCTCTCCTTTGGCACTAGAAGCTGAAAATCCTGGGTTTACACTGGTTTTCCTTTAGGCCAGGTCTGCAGTGCCTGTGGGTCCCCCCTTGGCTACCCTCACCTAAACCTGCACAGAGGCTTGAGTTTCCCTCTGTGGTGCCTTGTCTTCTGCACGTGTTCATCATTCCTCCATGGGAGGTGAAGGCTCATTTTTGAGGTGGTGGGGGCAGTGCTGGTGTGGGGACGTGCAGGTTATTGGTTTGGTTCAGTGCCTGTGATCAATACGAGGGTAATTTTCTGTGTCTTTGGAGCAGTTCATTTGGTTTCTGGAGTGCTCGTTTTCCAGAGTAATTTCTCCAGCTTGTCCAAGCCTCTCATCGTGCTTGTGCTAAGTGACTTGAAGGGTTATTTTCTACTCCACTTTGTTGCTTCTATTTTGTTTTCTGGTAGGCTCTAAATTTACATTGAGGTGTCATTCTGTTCCAGTTTGAAGACTTGGGCACAAAAAGAGCCACATTCCCATCACCTGGGCACCCCAATGAGGCATCATTCTCCTGGGCAGCCTGCTTAGCTCCTGGGGTTCTGCTTCCTGCATCCCAAAACTTGTTCCTCTGATGGCTATTGCCCATCACTGGGGCAGTGCTGGAGCTGCAGGATGCAGTGTCCCGGGGCTGTATTGGTCCCAAGCCCCTCTAAAACCCAGTAAATCAAAGGATGGCCCATGAGAGGGAGGGAGAGAGGGAAGAGAAAGCCTGATCTTTGCAGATGACATTTAAGCCTGCAGAAGGCCGATGTGTTTTCTCCACTGTCACATTTAAAAGGCACTGCATTCATTATACTGCTGAATAAATCAGGTTTTTAAGAACATATTTATCCAGAGATGAGCCAGTTAAGAGCTTCTCCTGTTTGGACAGAAGCTTCCAGTGCAGGAGTGAACAACCCAATGCTCTCCTTGCAGCTGGTGCTCAGGCCATTTCACAGGGGCCAATACTGAGGACTGACAATGCTGCAAAGTGCTCACACCCCTTCGTTGGTGATGGCTGCAAAGGGTTAAGTTGCCGAGATGGAGCTTGGTAAATCAGGCAGGAAAATAATCAGCTCCCAGTTGAGGTGAGGAGATGCTTGGTATTTTACAGCTGCTTTCATACACTTTACAGAAACTAATGGTTACACAAATAATACCTGGGGGATGATAACAGGCTATAAATAATTCAGGGTTTTCTGAACACAGGCAGGTTTCAGGAGTTCCTGAGGGTGGCTCGGGTCCTGCTCCTTCCCAAAGATCCAGGGGGAATGGTGCTCTCTGGCCATTCCAGCAGCCCCTGGGGCCATGGTCCCTGTGTTTTCCCATCCCTTTTTCCCCTTTGCGCCCACCTCACCCACTCCCCTGGCTGCTGGGGTGGGTACCAGTGATGCTCTTTGCAGATGGCACTGTGAGAAGCCATGGGGCCACGCTCCTGCCTCCTGCCAGCCATGGGTCATGGCCATGCGCACGCAGGGATGTGGCTTTGCCTGCCTCTGAGGCACCACTTTTCACATTATTTTAGGCCTTCTGAGATCCATTGTGCAGAATCCCCCATCTGTGGATGCACTGGATTCAATTTACCTCTGCTGCTAAATGTTTTGACAGCCTCTCTTCCAGCCTAGCACAGCATGTCACGTTGTATGGTAACAGCCCCTGTCGCGGCACATGGTGTGCTCCGTGCTGGCACACTGCATGCTCCCTGCACCAGAACAGGGGGAAACATCCAGGCTCAAACCCTTGAGGTGGGAAAGGCAGGCTGGAAGAGGGGGGCTCACCCTGTATCCCTCCAAAAGATCCTTAAATACAGGTCCTCTGGCTGCTCACTCGACACCTTAATGTTGAGCACACAAACTCCTTCCTCCCTTAATGAGAAGAGGACCAGCAGAGTTGGTGGCAGGACCCACAGCTCAATCAGCCAGGAGAACAAAAACATTCCATGCTGCCATTTGGAAATGGAGTTTTTCTTTGGCCCGTTTCTCAGGGACCAATTGATCTGTCTAATCTCTTATCTGTGACTATGAAATTGTATTTCCCTCTTAATAGGTCTACAGATGTTACAGATGAATAGGTTGGGAGATGCACTGTGAATGGCAGGAATACTAAAAAGGGACAGTTGGTTTTGCTGGCTTTGGGGTGCAGAAACCAGCATGCAGGAATGGCTTCAGCCCCACTCCTCAAGGATCTGCCCCAAACCCCCACATTTCTGCCCAATCTCTGCTTAAATCAGACTGGGGAGGTCTCTAAGAAGCTGTGTTTGAGGCATCACAAAGCTGTCCTGTCCCCTTCTCGCCTTGTGTTTGCGCTGCTAAGGCAAAGGAGATGGTGGCAGAGCCCACTCTTGCTCTGCAAATCAGAGTTTCCCACATGGAAAGGTACCGAAGCCTGGTTTTTGGGTGCCTCAGTCATTTCAGCTCCTTATTGGAGCAGCTATTGCTGCCTTTGCCCTCTCCTTTGCCCTCTGCAACTCTGTCAGTAGGGTTTCCAGTTTCCCTTGCTTTGGTATTTGGGTTGCAGAACTGAGCTGACAAAGTCCTTTTAACCTTCGTTCCTGCCTGACAGGGGCTGCCTCACTTGCTGTGGATGTGATGTGCTGATGTGAAGTTCCTGCAGCCCTGTCCATCCCCTCCGCTTCCATCACTGGAGAGGTTCCTGGGACTGAACAGAAGAGGTGAAGCAGATGTGAAACATTCACTGTGGGCCCCCGTGATGAAGCTGTTTGATGGATGAATATGGAGTGGCTGAGGTGACCTCCTCAGGCGGCGATGGATGCTCTGCCTGTCCCCTGCATCCTTGGTGCCTGACGAAGGGATCGAGCCCCTTGCAGGACAGCACTTGGCAAAGCCCCCACCAACATCAGGGCACTCATCACCAGACCATCACTGTATGTAAATACGTGGGATTAATCACTTTATCATCCAAATACAGGTGGATTAATGCACTCTCTTAATACTCTGTTTAAGCAGCTGATTTTTAAAAAAGCTGAATAATTGAGGGGAATTACTGTAAAATTAGAAAATTTAACAGTTTATTTAGGAGCTGATGGTGAAGAAAAGCCGGTAGGTCCAGACCATGGCCATGGCTCGAGGGATGGCCAGGACCCAGGGCGGGGGGATGGCAGGGATCAGGGGGATGCTGGTGCTATGTAGCCCTGGCTGTGGAAAACAGGAACAGCAAAAGTGGCTTCTTCTGTCTCCCTTTTAGCTGCTAAGGAAGTGTTTGCAGTGATTGCTCCGGCTGGTGCAGCCAAGCCCTGTTATCAAAACAAGACTGAAAAAGCAAGGAAATAATTAAAATACCCACCCTGAGGCACCGTTATTTTCTCTGGATAAAAATACTTCTTTTGGTGGAAGTGGCAGCAAAACACTTTCATCTCAGCCCATCTCTTTATAACAGCCCATCTGCTAAGACAAATCTGGTGACCGCGTGCCTCGTGTTGTGACTGTGCCCAGGGCAGCCAAATGACTCGGGAGGGGTTTGGGGCTCAGTCCCTGGCTCTGGCACTGATGGGCAAAGGCATTGCTGTAACAAGCCCCAGTGTTGTGAGCAGTGGCAGCTCCTCCACGCCGTGTGGTAGCAGGAGATGCATCCTTAGGATAAAAACCCATTTCCTCAACACGAAGGAACCACAGCCATTGCCAAACAATGGGGTTTATGCCCTTTGCATTAGAAGGGAATGGGACAAAAAGCTGGAGCACTATAGAGGATGGAGCCTCTGTACCCCCTTCTCAGGCAGCAAGAAGGAGATGCAGGAGGATGGTTCCTTGTGGATGCCTGCCCAGGGCATGGACTTTGTTGCTGGAACCAAGGGTCCAGGTCCAGCACTTGCTCCAGAAGCCTTTTGGTCTCGTCACAACACAGCCATGGAGTGGGAACAGGCTCCCAGAGCCGTGGCTGAGTCTCCTGCCTGGAGTGAGCAGGGAAGCGTGAAAATCCCTCTGTCATAGGAAGAAGTGAGCTTCGTGTCCTTATGTTTTAATACAGGAAATGTCACCTGCTCCTCTCGTAAACAGAGAATTTATCTGTCAGCAAGCTAAACCAATGTAAGTTGAATAATATTTGGTGATTAATGTAGTCAACGGATTTCATATTTCCTTTAAAATATTTGCTGCGTATTTCTGTAAATTATTCATCTGCTTTATAAGGCAAAGCAAATATTTGTGAATAGATATGAATTACGTGATTTATAAGAATGAAATATTCATGAGTCGTTTTCATTATTCACCTCGTCCTGGAATTGCTACATAAATCTGATCAAGCAAATAGATTTGGAGAAGCTCAGACTTAATTTACGGGTATCCTGGAGCTCCTGAGGCATCAAACTGGAGCAGAGCTGGACCAAAGGCTTGCGCTCCACCAAGGCTGCTCCGTTTGGCATCCACAGCTTCCAGGAGAGGCAGGGATGCAGCGGTGGCTGAGCCTCATGTGGAAATCAGCTTTAACCTGGATCTCAGCAGAGACAAGGGCAGGAGGAGGAGGAGGCTGATGCTTTCCTTCCCTGCCAAGGACATGGGTGCTGCTGGGAGGTCACACAGCACCGCGGGGAGGGATGCTGGGAGAGGGGTTTTGACTACAGCGGGAGCATCAGCCATGCAAAGTGAGTGGAAAACTGGATGCAGAGCCCTGCACACGGCTCTGAACCAGCACTTCCAGGTGCCCTTTGCCAGCCTTTGGACTCAGCATGGGAGCACCATCATCCTTGTGAGTGTCCCTGGCATCCCAGACCTCTCTTTTCCAGGCTGCTCAGCTCATGTGGCTGCAGGGAATGAGCTCCAGGAGGGCAGGTTTTGCCCTCTGCTTGTTCCCTCTGACTGCTGGGGAGCCCTCTCCTTCCAAGAGACCAGCTTCTCTCCATGTGCATCCTCTAGAACATGGTCTTTTCCCCCCTACCTCATGAAGGACAGGCTTGACAAGGCACATTCATCTCAGCCTCTACTTTGGCATTGTGAGATGAGGACAAGCATGGAACATGTTGACGTCAGAGCTGTGATCCCAAAGGAGAACCCTGGGACAGGGAGGAACAATGGGACCCATGGCCACAGGTCCCTTGCAGGGACAGGAGGAGGCTGGGAACAAGTCTGGTGCCAATCTTGGTGTTAAAATCTTCATTAAGCAGATGTTTGACTTGTAAGGATGTGAGCAGTGCCTCCAACTACACTGAGACCATGGGTCTGCTTAAAGTTAGGTGCATGTTAAGCACTGTCAGGACCAGAGCCACCCACTGCTTGCTGCTCCTCACAGTGAGCTCTGCTTCTTGGGAAGCTGCAAAATGAGCACTCAAAAACTCCTCTTTGGGGACCTTCCTATTTTCCAAAGTGTTGATGTGCTTTCTTTTTAAATAGCTAGCTGCCATGTAGGAAATAGACTGCTCCATAGATAGCGTTATACATCTTCTGCCACTGGGGTGCTTTGCTCAACACTGAGCGGGGATGTCATAAAAGCCATGTGCTTAGCCAAGTGGAGTTGCTGACTCTATTACCCTGGCCAGAAAAAAACGTCCGTCTTCTCCCTCCCTCGTATCCATCAGGAAAGGGTCCTTACGTATGGCTCATCCCACACCTGCAGCCAGAGCCCACCAGGCTGAATTAAGTGGAAACTCTTTGGGGATGCAGAAGGGGAGGCTGTGGTGTGGGGGGGCAGCCAAAGGACCGCATGCCCAAGGTGAGGGGTGGGTGTGTGGGGATGCCCAGGCCATGGGGCCAGTGACCACACTGAGGAAGGACAAAGGGACTTGGGATCCCAGGCTATTCCCTCTGCACTGCTGGCTCCTGGTGCACTTTCTTGCAGCTCCTGTCCCAAAGGTCACATTGCAGCCTGCAAGGCAGCAGCGGCAGCAGTGATGTTTTATCCCGGCCGAGGCAGCTCCTGAGGTGTCGCACTAAACACCAAGCTTGTTCAACCGTGGGATGGCATTTTTCCCCTTGCCGGCTCTGGAATAGTCATGAAGAAGTCATTTATCAGCACCGTGTGTGCAGCCAATCTCCAGGGCTCTGCTTCACCTCCCGTTATCGCCTGGCTCCACGGCTTTTAATGAAGCAGTGATTTTGAGGCGATGGTCTAATGAATTTGAGGAGGTTTTGACCCTTTTATTACAACATCTCAAATATCAGGTGCCTGGAAAATAGTTTTAATGTTGCATAAACGATTATGGGCTGATGTATTTATTCTAGGCATCCTCCTCTGAGATGTTTCGCAGAGCTTTGGGACAGCAGACAGCAAACTGGAGTAGTGGGGATTCAGCAGGTAAGGCTTTTCCTTGTCTCTGTTTGGTGCATTGGCCCCACTGGCCATGGGGCACCAAGAGCCAAAGACTCCCAGACCCGAGCTTTTGGTGGGTTAAAACCCCCCAGGGTTTTGGGAAGCAGACGGAAGAGGATGCAGGGAGGCCATGGAAGCAGCAAGGCCACTGGAGGAAGTAAGCTGGAACTCCCCAGCATCACCAGCTGACAATGGGTGATGTTTCCTTGCTTTGACTCCAGCTCAGTAACAATACATGGGTTTAGGAACAGAGAAAAATTGCCCCCTCAGGTGAGCACAGCAAGAAACACACCCGCCAATATCAGCCCATGTTTGTCTGGTTTTTTTTCCCTCTGGCTCTATGTGCTCTGCACAAAATGATGCAGAGCACAAGGGTGAGGGACCTGAGCTCTGACAGTGCGCTTTGCACTTGGTTTGGATAACACAGCGTTTTACATGAGCAAGTCAAGGGTTTGGTGAGTTAGAGGCGACCAAAGCACTCAAGGGCAAGGCAGTAAATTGTTCCTTGTTCACAGGAGAGGCTCGGGCTGTGTCTGCAGTGCAGCGCTGCTCTGGGGCCAGGGGATGCTCGTGGAGTTATAGCAAGTGTATCTCAATGGATAGAGGATCCCAGTGCCCCATTGGCACACACTGGCTCCCTCCTGCATCCACAGGCAGCACAGGAGCAGCTCATGGAGCTCTTCAAGTTTCTTCTTTTCCCCCTTCCACTTTGCCAAAGGACTTTATTCTTCAGTCATTTATTCTTTAAAAGAAAACCAAGATAAAAATCTCCAGTCTTCCATAGGACATCAATTGCTGCTACAAAGCCCTGCAGCAGTCCTGGAGGCGCAGGGCCTCTTCCCCCTTTCCCTCCAGAACCGCTCGTGACAAATCCATTCCCAACCATTCCATGAATCCTCCTGGCCACCCCTTGCTGCCTCCTCGCGCAGGACACCGGGTTTGCCAGCACCAAGAAACAAACACAGCCAAAGCCATCATTAGCTCTTGTCAGCCATAATTTTAAGGTCTGTTAAATATGATTTAAATATTTTTTTTACTCATTAGGAATAATTTCAGATGATTTCTCCCTCTTTAGGAAACTTCAAGTGTGATTGTAATAGTTTTGTAATTTGGGGCTCTACCATTAAAATTAATGATGTCCTAATGCTCTCTGTGCACTAGAAAAGTCTGATCAGTTTTGTCCCCTTTATATATCATTACTAATAGAACATTTTAATGGCTGTAATTTCCAGCCCTGTAGATTGGGACCTAAAAATAGGAATAAAGCCTATTTCATCACACCATGCCAGCCCCTAAATAATTCAATTACACAGACTGGAATATCTGAAGCTGGGTGTGTTGCCAGCTGCAGATAACCAAAAGTACTTGATATTACTTTTAGAGCAGGGCTATTACAAGGTCTCACCCTCTGGCCCCTGACAGGGATGCCAGCGTGCAGCCACCAGCAATGTGCTCACGCAGCCATCAGGGATGCCATCAGCTGGAGATGCTGCTGGGGTCTGGTCACATCCTGCCTCTGGAGCAGAAGGGCTCTAGAGATTCTTGGGTCCCAAGTACATCTCTTGCATCCCCAGTGTGGCGATGCCAAAGACCCAGTGCATGGTTCAGTTTGTCTCTCGTGCTGAAGTTCGGGTGCCAAAGGGAATTTGTTATCACCTGAAGAGCAGCATCTACAGCAGCGAGTGCAGAATAATCCATGGATTTCAAATTGGCAAGAGCAGGCTGAGTAAAACAAGTTCTGTTCTGTTCCTTCTGAGACGCTGATTTACAACGCATCAGCCCTGACCCTGCCCACACTTTCCCTGCCAAAGGAAGCGATCGTCTGGTTCCAGCCCTCCACTGAAACACGGCGGGAGGAACTTTCCCTGTGATATTCTGTGTTTCAGTTACCCTAGCCAAGCGCCTTGCCCGAATTCCTAAATGATTCCGGGTGTGTTTCGTTATAAAGCTGCTGGTGTTCATCAGGCAGGGACAGGCACAGGGGGTTTCTGTGGGGTGAGGGATGGATGGATGGATGGATGGATGGATGGATGGATGGATGGATCTGCTGCTCTGTTCCCAGCACGTTGTTGTATTGCTCCTTTCCCCCTTGGAGGTAAGTACAAGCAGAAGGCTTTCCATGCTCTGCAACAGCTCAGGAAACCAAAGCATCCAAACAGTTGGACTTTTTGTTCCCAATCTATTGGTGCATTACAGGACTATTAATACACTTAAAGGCACAGCTTTTAAAGGCACAGGTACCTAAAAGCACTTGGGTTATCTCCTTTCCTCATTTGAAGGACAGAGGTCTGAAAACGTGGCATTTGGGCTGTCAGAGGGAAAGGGTTTCTTCTTTATTCCATTCATATTAGGGTATCCCAACGCTTCTTGCCTGCCTGCCCTTGCCTGTCTGCCTCCCACCTGCAGTGCCCAGCCGCCCCCCAGCTCCTGGTGTCTCTGCATTGCAGTTTTCCCTCTGCACAAGGATCAGCATTTGCTCAGAAAATAAGGATTTTCACCCCACTTTTCCCCCTTCTTTTGGCAGCCAGAGGTTTTCCTGCCCAGCATGGGGCAGAGCTGAGAATAGCACATGAGATCGTGGCATGGCCTGCTGAGCCCCACATGTGCTGTGAACAGGCCAGGACAGTTGAGCCTTGACTATAATGCTTTTCTATGGTGGTGAATTCCACACCTGTGTTCCAAACCGATACACTTCCTATCTCAAAAATACTGATCGGTTTTTATCGGTTCCATCAAGCTCCTCCATGTAAGCACCGCTCCGCTATCAGCTTGACAAGTGTTACAGTGCAGTAAAAGATACTAGAACGTATTTAAAGCTGTATTTTACTGCTCCTCTCCTCTTCAGAAGGTCAATTCCCAGTGGGTTGTTCCACCACCTCCATGGTGGTGCCACAGCCCCATGGAACCTATTCCCAGAGCACCAAGACTCAGACCCAGCTGCATATCATGCACCAGCTCTGATGGCCCTCTGCCCCCTTTAATGCATTCCCAGTTCCCAGCCAATGCTCTTTGAAGGAGATTCCCAAGTTCAGGCAGAGGAGAGCAGCCGCCTCCAAGCCCATCGTGCTCTGTGTTAACTCCAAAACTTTTCTCACTACTGAAGAAAGTGCTCAGGGCAGCTATTAAAGTGGAATCAATCAGTGTCAAATAAAAGCCATCAGAATATGACTAAGAGTCTGATTGCCTGTAACCAACATAATTAGACAGTGAGGATTTTCTTTCTTTTCCGTTGCTGCAAGAAGGCTGAAAGCCTCCAAAATTGGAGCTAATATCCTGTGTCTGGAGCGGGGTGAATTCACATTTGACCTATTGTTCAAATAAAAATTCTCCTCAAATCCAGCCCAATCACCGCAGGGGCTTCAGCCCAGACCTGAGAGCCCTGGAAAAACCCATAATCCTTGAAATTTGTTTCCATTCCGTATGCGCGATCCAAGGGTGACAGGGAGGAGGGAAGGTCCTTGTCTCGCTCATTAATCACCAGCGGGCGAGCAGCCTTCGGCCCAGCAAAGGTGAGCATCACCCTGGAAGTGTTTGCTAAATAAAGCCACGTGTGCACAGGAGGAGGACTGCGCTGGGGAGGAAAGGACGAGCTCTGAGAGCAGCCCCATGGAGCCGTGTCCTCTGGCCAGGCTCCAGCACACCCGCACGGTGCCGGTGCTGCCGTCCCAGCCTGGGCATCTCGAGCATCCCATATCAAAGCGGTTGCCTTTGCATTTCTGGGAACGCCGTACCCATCTCCTCGGGCTGACAGAAATAGGCCGTGTTTCCATATTCCCTGTCATCACTTATCTGTATCCTCTCGCTCGCCAAATCCTCTTTCCATTTATATTGGCTTTAATGAGGAGCTGCTGTCCCACTGCGCCCCTGCCCCGTGCACCAGCATCCTCACATGGTCCAGCTGAGCCAAAGGCAGCGTCGTGGCTCTTCTCCCACCTTAAGCACAAGGATTTGTGCCTGGTTATCCCGATTACCTGGCTGGTGGTTAGGTGGGGTTTTTCCCTTCCAAACATTTCTTTTTTTATCAGCTGTTTGATGTTTGTCTCCTGTTATCCTGCCTCTAAGGTGATCTGCAAAGGAAGCAAACAAATGAGGTTCTCATTATTTCAGCCTTTTTTTCTTCGCTCCTTGAATGTTTTATTGATCCATTGCTTCCTCACCTCATTTGTCTGTGTGTTGGCATGGAGCTTGTTTGGGCAGGTTTATGGGAGCAAAAGCCTTTCCCAGTGTAATTCTGCTCCTGGTGAAGGTGGTATCGCTGGCAGTGGCAGGATGCTGTGGAAGAGCTGAGCATCCTAGTGGGCTCCCTGGGATCAGATGAGGTTAGAAGCCATGGGGATGCTGATATCTCTGCTTCCACTTTGTGGGATCAGCCACTGGCTTCACCACCAGTCCTCAGCATCACCCTGTGCCGAGCATCACCAGGCTGCCACAGCCAGCAACCAAACCATCCAACTGATCTACTTCCCTAAGCTCCGAGTAATTAAAAAAACAGCAAATGGAAGTAATTCCCACTTATGAGGAAGGACCTGCTGGAATTCGTGATGGGAAGGAGGCATTCAACAGATGTGCATTAGCATAATGTGCAAACGGCGTGAAGCATGATGCTATTTTTCTCCCCGAGCCGCTTACAGTAAGCGGAGCTGCCCTCCCCTCCCCTGCAGGTTTTCCTAGGGAAAGGGAAAGTCGGAATAACTGAAGCCAGGGAATGCTGTGGCTGGAAGTTCAGGTTGGGAAGGACCAACCTTTCTCCCAGGGCTCCCCAGCATGGATGTGATCTCAAGTGCAGGTAGAAGAGGTTTTCTCCGGAGGTGGAAGACAGGGATGAACCCTCCCCAGGGCACCAGCCCCCTGCAGCCCCCCCCAGGCTGCTGACATTTCTCCCTGGGCTCTGGCATTTGTTCTGATCCATCTTGGGTTTGCATTTCCCGCTCAGGATTAACCAGTGCAGCAGCAACACATCGATACCTAAGGATTAATTCACCCCATGTGGGAGCCTCTGCGGCAGCCACAGCCTGCAGAGCAGGAGGGAAAACTGAGGCAGCCTCAGCATCCCATGCAAAGCCCAAACCATGCAGGGCAGGATTTTGTGCCTCTTGAATGCGGGCAGGAGTCCTCTGTGGTTGAAGGTTGTGCCTGTCGCTGGCTTCTTTTATTGGCATCGCTGGACTCTGGGCTGTCAGCTCACGTGTGTGCTTAGGGCAGGAGGGCACATATGTGTGCACATGTGCTCAGAGACATGCACATACGTGACCAAGGTCAGCTTGCATTGCGAAGTGAGACAAATCAAGGCAGCCTCTCTCCATTCCTGTCTGGACACCAACAGACGGGCACAGACGGGCAGACAGACAGACAGGTCATTCTGCATTGGTCCCTGGGCAGCGCCTGGGGGACAGATGGACAGAGGCTGTGCATGGGGCAGCCCGACAGACAGACAGCGCTCACCACGCAGCATCCTCCCAGCACACATCATCTGCCCACAGGCTCCATCTTGTGGAAGATGCTCCCTGAGGAGCACGAGTGGGAAGCCACCCTCGGCGTGGGAGCCGGTGCACGTGGATCCATGGGCAGACAGCAGGAGGGTCCCCGGCGGGTTGGCGATGCTGGCACCCCACCAGCACTGGCTCCCCTGCTCTGCCTCCGTGGGCTCAGTGGTGCCTTACCCCCTGTCGAGTTAAGCAGAGACACAAACGCGGTGGGACGTGTTTCAGCAGATGGAGGGCAATTTTCTCCTCGGCACTGAAGCGACACACGGCGCATCCCTGCGCGGCACGGAACGGTGCGGCGAGCCGGCGAGCTGTGCCATGCTCTAGAGAGAAGTTCTGTCTCCTCAGCCAGGGGAGCTGAGATTCGGCAAACGAGGGGAAGGAATGAAAAGTGGCAGCAGGTCCTGCTGTGCCGTAGTGATGCCTTGGGCTGTGGTATCCTGCAGCTTGGACCTCAGCCCCCCCATGCTGCAGCAGGGTTGTATCTTGCCCTCGTTGTACCTTTTAACAGAGCTCTAGGATAAAAGTGGGTGGTTTTCAGTCTGCAGGATGCTCTGCCTTCATTGAGGTTTATTCACCATAAAATGGGACACAGTAATTTCACTGTATATCATTTAATGACACATTAGGAAAGAATTAATCATGCTGGACTGCTTCAGTGAGGTCTGGGGAGAACTGCCGGCACCATCTCTGCCACCATGATTCCTTGGTGATCCCATGGCTTGGTGGGAAAACAAGATACACAAAACTCTCAAAAGCACATCCAATTTGCACTCATTAAGCCATAATCTCCATCATTTTAATTACACAAAAGGCAGATAAATGGCAAGTATGTTCCTACTTGTGCCTTTTCTTTTAATTATTAGTCCTTTGCACGGGCCAGTTTGCAATGAATCAGCCTTTAAACAGGGTTCAATCGGAGCATGTTCTGCTTTATTCGAGTTATCTCGTTGGCCGATCATTCCCCAGAACATAATAAAACAAACATTAATTACTACTTCAGCGGGTGTAATCTTCTTGAAAGCACTCAACACTACTCAAACTCCACTGTAGCCTCCTGTGTACCCACTTCCAGGC
The DNA here is from genome assembly GCA_039877255.1 of Loriculus beryllinus. Lineage (NCBI taxonomy): Eukaryota > Metazoa > Chordata > Aves > Psittaciformes > Psittacidae > Loriculus > Loriculus beryllinus. The sequence continues at coordinate 43,941 of JBCJKH010045984.1, read as the reverse complement.
GCATGGATAAACCAGCTCCTCCGACAGGTCTGAACACAGGAGCAGAGCAAGCATCAGAGGGGTTTGGAAAATGAATGGGTATGGAAAGGAAAACACTGAGCTGTTGTGTCCAAATAGGATGGGAGATGGGATGGGAGATGGGATGCAGCAGGGTTGGACCATGCCATGTGCTGCGAAGCCGTGCTCCCGGCGCTGGGATGAGCTGGGCTCCAAGCCGTGCCGATGCTGGCGGTTTAAGCTTGCACAAGGCTTATTTGGGTCTTGCCTTGAGCGACTTGGAACATTTTGTGTTTGTGTAAATGGCAGCTCCTGATCTCCCTCTGTTCCCAGTGGCATTTTCAGCAATGCTATTAAAACACTCGGGGTGTCACGTCAGGGAGGGGACTGGTGCTTGGTGAGTGCTAATGTCTGCTGCAGCCTGAGCTGATGGCTTGGGATGGGGGCACAGGCTTTTCCAGCCTCGGGAAGGGAAGCCTGGAGGCAGGAGGATGGGGATGCTCACAGCTGGAGCACTCAGCTCCCCTATAAAGGGCTGCTGCAGAGCCCAGGAGGGCTCTTGGCTGGAAGGAGAGGGCTCCGGTGTGAGGGCTGCTCAGCTGGAGTCAATCCTCTGCCTGATGAAAGCTGCTGACGAGAGCACCATGATGGGGTGGCTGCAGGCTCCTGTTGTGGCCAGGCTTTGAATCCCCAGGGATTTGATGCCCTTGAGAATGCCTTTCCCACCAGTGAAGTGATCAGAGAGCTGGGAAAATCCCAGTGTGGTGTAGGGAAGAGGATTTTCCCAGAGCAGTGAGTTCACCTAATGTGCATGAAGGATGCTTATGTTCACCCCAGGCCAGCTCTGGAGACACAAGGTGGGTCAGGGTTTGGGTTTTCCTGTCTGGGGAGCACTGGCTTGAAGGTCTGGTGGTTTTAATTGCCAACACTGAGATTTGAAGACTTGGGTGGTGCCTGCCCCCCAGGGAAGAAATGCAGTGAAGGGGAAGGCAGGGCTGCATCCCACGGCTGCTGTGATGCTGGTCCGAGATTCAGGTGGTGCTGAGCTGGTTTCTGTGCTGGAAACCAAAGGGATTTGTTCTGTTGGGGACTTTTAAGTGCAGAGGGAAGAGGAATAAATCTCAGTTCTCAGCATCCTTCTGCCATGCTGGCTCGCAGCAAAGCGGTGCACATCCGCCTCATTAGGAGCAGCGCCTCTGCAGTCAGTTCCTTCCTTGAAGGGATCAGTGGGATTTCTTCCACCGGCGCCTCTTGAGAGCATCTTAAACGCTCCCTGCAAAGGGAGCCCTGGGTGCTCCCGTGGTGGTTCCTGGATGAGGAAGCATCCAAGCTGCTGGTGTGCAGGGGTCAGTGTGTTTTTCCATGCCATTCCCAGCCAGCCTAGGCCTGGGACGTCCCCACTCCCACCGGCCAGCAGATCTGGTATTGCCTCTGGTGTCTTGGCTTCTCTGCAGGCAAGGAGGGACTTGGCTCCGTGCTCTCTGGTTGTGTTTTAGCTGGGAGAGGGAAGAGACATCTAAAGCTAGGCAGCGGCATGACATTTTTCCAGCCAGTTTAAGTTCAACATCATTAGACATTCCTCCTACACATCCCGAGGCACAGGAACATGCAGCAAGGTCTTTTCCCTGGCAGGGATGGCTTCTGGAAGCTGCTCCCCACCTCCCTCCTGCTCTGCCACCTGCAGCTGCTCGGGTTTGCTATTGGAGTGAGTCAAATCCTTAAAAACGGGGCGATTTTCCGTGCCCCACGGCCGCCGGCAGCACATTTCCAAGCGGATCTGTGCATTTCATTAGATGCAAAGCTTCTGTCAGAGGAAAGTCAATGGTGGCCTGAGTCTTAAAGGCAAAAATCAATTGTGACTCTGCTTTCCAAGCAGGGGCTTGTACGGGTACATCGATTGAAGAGGCTCAGGCAGCCCCTGGGTCCGAAGGGACCCTGATGGACTGTCGTGTTGTCGTGTTAGGCATCTGCAAGAATAGATGTGAATGCAAGGAAAGCACAGGCTCCTCTCCAGGGTGCAGCTTGTTTAAGGAGCTGATTCTTGTCACTGCGGAAGGTACGCCGATGTAGTGTGAAATACATCATCTGCGAGGGTTTCCATGGAGAACTCTGTGGGCATCAAAACCTACCCTGTGCTGATGCGTTCTCAGGTGTACCTGCTCAAACAGAGGTACATACCAAGCAGGATGTATCTTTCGGTATGCTTAATATTTAGTACTTTTAAAGTCTGAGTTTGCATCTGTGCAAGGAAAAATCAATGTCAATATGATTTTAAGTAAAAAAAGTTTCACATCATTTTGTTGACACCAAAGGGCCATTTCGCCTTTACTGCTTCACCCAAGCAGGGATACCCACGGCCAGGGTATAGGGGCCCTCCCCAGCCTCGTGTGGGAGGAGGCAATGCTCCGAGGATAGAGCCATATGTTGTCAAGTTAATAAAAGCCCTTGAAAAGCATAAATCCTCTGTGTGCTGGCTGCTGGCCCAGGTGCATCATTTCCTTGCTGTTGGAGGGGAGCAGACAGCAGCTGTACAGCTCCTGTGTTGCAAGCTCATGAAAAAGCCCACAGTGAAAGGCTCCATCCCTGGGCACCACAAGGATGCTCCGCACTCTCCTTCAGAGCCGGTATTAGTGTTGGAGGGTGTGCTCCAGCAAGGCTTCCTCTGCTCCCTATGGAGCCATCCAGGGGTGCTGGGAGGCGTGGGATGGTGAGGGGCAGCTCCACAGCGCATCCCACTGGATGTGTGCTGCGAAACTGATGTTATCAGTAAAACAGACTCCCAATGACCAGCCTGAGGCCTGGAAGGAACAGGGAAGCTGCTGTTTGTATGACTCAATGCAAAGATATTTCCCTCTTCCTTTGCCAACCTGCACATTCAGACATACACAAATTAATGAGTATTATTATGAGCCTCATTAAAAGAACTGTTCTTTAGGGGGAGCCAGCTTCCCCGGTACAAGCACCATGTTCTGTTTGCTCGCCTATTAATTGATGGCAAACTGTGAAGGTCTGGGTTTCATTACGATTCACTTGTGCTGTCTGGGGCTGCTGCCTGGTCCCATTCCCAGTGTGAGCAGCGATGGAGCGGGATGCAGCACATGGCTCTGGAGGCAGAGCTGATCCTGCAGCTCACCGGGACCTGCTGGGATGAGTTCCATGTAGCCAAGGCTCCTGCCCTTGTACTGCTCCAAGCACAGCCCCACATTGCCAAGCAAATTCATTTCACTTCCCACCACTCTGGTTGAAGATGCTGGACTTTTTGGGGAATAAACACCACGCTGATGTTTTTCTTCTCGTCCTCATGTGGATTGATCCAGGACAAGTGTTCATCCTTGCCTTAAGTAGGGAGCCGCGGCTGCATCTCAAAGCCTCATTTTGCCTTTTGCCATTAAATTATATTAAAAGGGCTTTCATGTTATCTCTTAAGTAGGTGCTTTTCATTCCAGCCACATTCCCTGCCTCACTGCCAGTTTCCTCAAAGCAAGAGCTTTCCTTGTGCCTATGGAAGCAGAAAGCATCACTGCTATTTCTTCCGTGCAGTTTTTGGGCACCTTCACCACGATGGGGTGTCAGGATGTGAGTGACAGCCTCTTCCCCATGGGCACGTGAATAGGTGTGATGTGCTCATAGCCCCTTGCTGGGAATTGAAGTGCTCGTGGTGATGAGCTGAACCAGCACCTCTGGAGTCCTGCTCACTTGCTGAGGCTGAGATGTGCATTTTCCCTGCGCACCCGGATCTAATAGAGGTGCTGGACATGGATCCTTCTAATTAGAAGTTGTCAGTGATTATCCTCCTGGAAAAGGCTGTGCTTTCCTTACAGGCATGCACAGTGGGCTGTGGGGAAGCAGATGTGGTACAGGAGGGTCTCCTCCTGCCTGCCCACTGCTGTGGTTTCCTTCAGATGCATCCATCTCTGCCTCAGAAGCCAGGACAAGACTCCAGCTTCTCCAGAATGCATTCCACAGCTGATGCCACCCTGTGACCCTGAATTACAGCCCTGTTTCCCAAGAGGCCTGTGTCAGCTGGGGCAGCAGGAACACCACCACCATCACTGATAAAGTGGGCAGTTGAACTGGAGGAGGTATGGCCAGCCCATGACCTGACAGCAGAGGAACCCTCACATCCAGCCATCCCTTGGATACCAGGACCACCACTGACTAATTAGGAGCGATGCTTGGCCTGAGCCCCATTTGAAGCCTCGAGCAGGTTTTTCTCTTACAATAGAGGAAAAAAACTCAATTTTCAAGAAGTGCATCAAGTCCTTAATTGGGATTTTAATTCCTAAATGGCAGCGGGTGCGGCAGGCCTGGCTCCCCAGGCTAATGCATCCTGGTTATTAGAGAGCAGATACCCCTGGAACCAGGCAAGCAGCAGCATTTGCATAGCAATGAGGTGTTCTGGTGGCCCCCAGAGCCAGAGTTGATTTTCTTTTGCATCTAAAAGCAGACCTGAGTGGTACTTATGAATTTGAGTCCACCTCTGAATGCACTTAACGATTCAAGTCCAATTAGTTTGCAGAGTGCCCAGGTAGGAAGTAATCATTAAAAACATGTAAATTAAGTTACTGGGGAGCTTAATAGATTAGTCATTGACTTTCTAGCTTATGTTGGCTCTTAACCTTCAGCTTAAATTAATCACCAACAATTTCTCTGAACTGGTTACAGTAGGTTAGAGCCTGGTGCTGAGGCACTGCCAAAAGGAGAACCCATCCTGCCAGGGAGCAAAGCTTTCCCTTGGTGTCTCCCAGCTGGAAAAGGAGCCAGAGATGGGGCTGGAGACCCCCTCTTGCTGCCACTGCACCCAAACCGTTCACTGTGTGAGAAGTGATGGTTTGATTAATTACAGAGAGCAATGTGCGCCCTGGAAATCAGTGCCGTGGGGATGAGCCTCTCAAAGGGCAGGCCTTGGACTAATTCTCTCTTGCTGGGCTGCTTTCCCTCCATGTATTTCCCATCCTGAAGAATCTCAGTTGCAACTGGGATAACAGTTGGTCTGAAATTGTTAGGGATCTACTAATAGGTACCCTAATAGATAAGGTGAGAGCCCTTATGGTGGCACAAACCTCTTGGTCTGTGATGGGGAACCCCTGTTCAGATACCTCCTGCCCTGGACATGCACCACCATGGGCAGTAACTTTATCGTGGGGAAGAAAATTAAGGAAATATCTTCTAAAATGATATCAGGCTGTGAGCATTTGAAAAAAGCTATTTCTAAGCTTGCAATTACCAGGAAAGAGAACAAATTAGCACTTCAGGGACTGTCGCACTCGGAGAATCAGAGCTTTGGGAAATAATCAGAAGAATATATTCACAGAAGTGCATTATTTATATTGAAACATTTTAAAGTAAAGGTCACAAGGAGAAGCTGAAGATTAGTAAATAGGGAAATGCAGGGATCATTTTGCTGCTGCAATGATTATGGTCCATTCTGATTATGTCTGCATTAGTCACATAGGGGATGATGCATAGGGGATGATGGATCCTCATGCACCCCTCAGCAGCAACGTTGCTTGTTCCTGCTCCAGACCAGCACTTGGCCATTGGCCTCCTCCTTGTGTCCTTTGGGAAGCTTCACCTTCAAGAAGGGGCCTTCCCTGAGGCTCCCATGGCTCATGCACTTGTGAGTAACGCACATGTGCTAACACCTCACACTGCATCAAGGACCTGGCATTTACTGATAGCACCAGCCACCTTGATATAAAAATGCCAAGCGTGGAGACTTGTTCTCCCCCAGACCCAACAGCCCATACAGGTCTGTGAATCGTGCTCCCCTCCGTTCCTTTTAGAGGTCACTTCTTGTGAGGCAGAGGTCCCTTTTTCTTCCTCTTTTAATATCATCAATAATTTTTAATACTGTGCCAACCCGTCAAGCTTCCCCTGGTTCCATCTAAGCTATTGCAAAGGACTTCAAACAGATATAACCTGCATGGTGCAAAAGCCTGGGCAGGGCAGGAGGTAAGAGCACTGGGGTGCTGAGCAGTGCAGGCAAATTCAGGGGCTTGCAGTTACTGCCTCCCTTATGCATCCTCCATGGGATGGAAGAGCCAACTGAGCTGGACCACGAGGCTGACCCAGCCCCAACCCTCCTCCTTCCATGCTGAAGGAGTCCTGAGAAAATATTTCCCTTTTATAAGCAGAGAAAATAGGATTGATTTACTGTACCAACATCTCTAAGCATGAAGTGGCATTTTTACACTCATATCACCCATTAGACATCTGAAGGCATCGGCACAGCCCATTTCATTTTTAAAGACATACAAAATGCTCAGAGGAAACCGTTTGACATCCCCATTTCGGAGCTATGATAGTGCAGTGAAAATGATACAAGTGCATCAGGAGTCTGACGTCGAGTCATTTCATTCCCTGCTTTCCCTTTGAGTTGTGTCAATGCACTGCTAAAGAGAGGGATGCGTTGCTCTGTAACTTTCCTACGTGCCACAACTGATGAGAAGCTGCGTGTAGATGGTGCACTTAAATCAATGTGGGGGTTGTGTCCACACCTGGTGGGTGCTCCAGCCCCATGCATGGGGAGCATCTTATAGAGGGTGCAGCAGCAACATCCTATGGGGGATGCTGGAGCACCTTCTGTGCTTTCTGCCTTTCCTGGGAGCAGTCCCTGCAGCGGTTCAGGCAAGGAGCTGCTTTTCCCAGCCTCTGCAATCACTGCCCTGCATGGGGCATCCCTTCTGTGTTCAAGCGTGGGGTGCAGCACCTGGGGGTACCCTAACGGTGTAGGGCCATTTCTCACCTTCCTGCTCCAGGGCTTTTCTCTCTGAACCCAGCAGCTCCATGCTGGAAATACTCACAGCTTTTAATGGTACTAACCTGTCCCTGTGTGCCGGAGGGGAAAGAGCCTGACTGGGTTTGTGAACTGTAATAGCTGTGTAATGAATAGCACCAGCCCTGATTTATTAACGGGGAGACTTCACAGGTTCCTGGCTATGACAGCCTTTAATAATAATTTTATCCTCTCCCATCAATACCTGTTAATCAAATCCAATTGCAAATCCAAATTAAGCATCCAAAATAACCCCGAAAGTGCCAGGGGTGCCAGTCTCAGCCCAAGACAAACTAATGGTGCTGTTCCTCTGGTGTCCAGCTTGGCCCAAGCAAATCCAAGGGGCCACATCCTCCTGCTGTGCAGGAGAAGCTGGTTACACGGAAAGGGACCTCCTGCGTCTTCCCAAAGTTTTCCTCACTCCCCACTGGGAACCAGTGCCACTTACAAGTACAATCTTGGAATAGTTCTTGTCGCTGCCCCTGCATTGCTCTCGTGCTTCCATCGTGTCTGTGCACTTCCCTCATTGTTCCTTGGGGTCTGCTCTATTTAGCTGCTCACGCTTCCACTAAGTTTTAGAGCTATTTCTGCGTATGAATTATTCTCTGACATAATTTTGCAGCGCTGGTTATATTTAGAGAGCTCGTTCATTGGGCGAGGCTGCCTCATTTTCCGTGTGGTTGGGCGAGCGACGCTGATTTCTGTATTCCATATTTCAGGCTCCAGTTGATGCGCGCTAACTAATTACATTGTGGGATGCCAGATGAGGCCGACCTCGTGCTTCCTCTGTGGGGCTTTTTTTTGCAGTGATATTTATTTGTGATAAGGCAGAATCCAGCCGTGCAGAGACGCATCCCCCTGCGTGCGTATTACAACTGTATCAGCTCGCGCTAGAGCGGCTATGAAAGGCATTTTCACTGTGGAAAGAGAAAAGCTGCTGCAGTGGGACCCAGATTACTTTATTATGCTTTCTGACTGCTAAGGGCCTGGCTTTCCATTGCTCTGTGTGTGTTTCGTGGCCTCGGCCAAGTGTGCCTCTATGTAGGGCTGTCCCAGTGGCTTTGCAGCACAGCCAGAGCTTCCCAGTGGGGTTTGTCCATTCATCCTCACCTGGATGGATGCTTTCGCTTCATCCTACCCTGCTTCTTATCCACCACTCCTCACACAGGCTCTCATTTCCCCAGCCTCCTCTCTCACCCCGTTACCTTGATCTATTTTTACTGCTGCTCTAAGTTTTCCTCCTCATCCTTCTGCCTTCCATAAAGCACTTGACTTTTCACAGTGTAATTGGCATCTTATGGCTACTTCTTGCACATGCTCTCCCACCATCCATTCATCTGCTCTCAGGAGCATCCCAGCATTCCCATTCCCACCTCCCCAGCTCTGGGCACTGCCAGTATGCCCCATGGGGCTGTGGAATGACTTTTTGCAGTGTGACATTGCTCCTGCCCCTGTCCCCTGGTGATGGCTGCAGTGACCAGCCCCTCTCCTGGAGCTCTGCTGGTGCTCCTCATCTGGGCCCAACATCCCAGCCCATTCCGAAGAGGATGGCTGGAGCCACGCCAGCCGTGCCAGCTGGAGCCTGGCAGATTTAAAGTCTTAATTGCCAGTGATAATTAAAAGTCCGAGGAAGTTTCCCCAAAGCACGAAGCTGTGTCCTGGTCCCAGCTGAGTGTGCACAGATACGGGCGGCCGAAGGGCGCCTTGTTCATGTCTGCAGATCAGTTTGGTGGTGATTTGGATGGGCTGGGGATGGTTTGTGTTATGGTTTTGCAGACTGAGGTGAAGCTGCCAGAGCCCTTTTCCCTGGGATTTGATCCAACCTGGACCAGTGATGCCACAGAAGCTTCTGCAAACTGCGTCAGCATCCGGTCCAGCAGGTCCTGGGAGGAGCCAGTGATGTTCATTATGAGCGGAGCCAGCCCGTGGCTAATTAACATCTCTGTTAATTAACACATCTCTGTGGGGGCACAGGTATCCTGGCTGCCCCAGCGGGATCCAGCCCTTTGCCAGCAGCCTGGGATCCACACGCAGTTGGTCCCATGTACCACAGGGAAGATGCCATCAGGAATGAGTTTAACAACTGAGGGCTGAGATGGTGCCAGACATCCCAGTGCCCGCCTGCTCACACCAGGACAGCTCTTGGCCACCAGCACAGGAGATGATGCAGGGAAGACTTTAATAACCATCTTCATTCCTGTGCATGCAGTTAACCGCAGCTGCAGATTTACGATTCCAATTAATTGTGCGAGTAAATTAGAGGCACCCAGGTGAAACTACAGACAGAAGACAGTTCCTACGTGCTGCTCCTGCCTCGGCGCTTGCACATCCTTACCCACTCCTTAGAGGGAAGGGCAGGCGCCTGCAGTGTCCTGCCCCACCGAGGAAGGTGTTGGGGATGCTGCAGGATGGCCCCTGTGCTGCAAGCCTCTGCCTATGGCCATGCTGGGGTCTTAGGGATCAGACCAGTATCCACAGTGCCCTGCAACCTTGCAGCTCTCTCCTCTCCATCAATACGAGGCAGAGCATTCCTGCTGCAGAGGATGACCTTGCAGTCTGTGCTCCTCCGCTCCCTGTCCTCCCCAGCCCTCGAAGCCACTGCTTCCTGGGAGAGACTTCCATCATCCCTGTCGACAGAGCATCCCAACTCCGAGTCATCAAGCAAATCTCATCACGCTCCCTCCTAACCTTTGTGCAAAGGTTGTGAGAAATGCCAGGGCTGTATTTCACAAGAAATATGAGTCCAAGAGATCCCAGTCTCATAAAGTCTCCAGCAGGAGATTCAGTGGGACCAGCCCTGCTGCCTGCAGTGGGAATCACCAGCTCTGGTACCTGAGTGCCACAGCATCCACGTGGGATGGCTCATTTGGAAGAGGCTGACCCTCTGCATCAGGCTGTGCTGGATTAGGAGGGCCAGGCTTGCCTGCGCTGCTTTATCTGCCCAATAATTGAAGGGAATAAGCTCTCTTATCTCCCTGGTCCGGCTTTTCCCTGACAGGGCCCTTATCTCGCAGCCCTTGGAGATTGTAAGCAGCCGCCAAGCCTCTCACAAGGATGCTGTATCCATCCGCTCCTACTGGGCTTGAGCATCAGTGGGGACACAGCTCCTCCTCTGCCCCTTGTCCTGCAGTGGAGATGAAGGTCCTGCCTAGGGGCTATCTGGAAGGATGCTCCAGCCAGTGGCTGCAGGAGTGAGGATGTTGCGAAGGGAAAGCCAAGGATGCTGTGGTGCTGGGGACTGCATGGCGGGGCTGGAGGTCTCTCCATTTGGGCAAAGGAGGAATTGAACGCTTAGAAGCATATCCAGAGAACTGGAACATCCTTTTTGTTACTGAGCATCTTCTTGGATTGTCTTTGATTAGCACTGTTTGGTGCAGGCACCCCTGGTCTATCAAGGAGCTTCATGCAAACACTTGGGGGGGGGGGTATGAAATACTGAGTACTTGAGTCATACATCTTCAGTTAGTATCGATTGCATTAGAAAAGAGAGGATAAAAGGCAGCAGTGAGTGATTGCCACTAGATGGCAATGGAAATGTCAGTGTGTGTGGCTCATGGCCTTAGACTATCACTTGAGGCATCCCCACATGATAAGGGCTCCTCTGGCCTGGGGTACCCCATTGCCCCACAGCCTCATGCACATCCTAAGCCCCCCCAGAAGCAGGACAGCAGCCATTCTCCTCTTAGATTTCTCACCCAACGCCTTGAGTTGATTCCCGCTCCAGGGAAGAGCTTTGCCATGGAAGCAGTCGGTGCAAGGGGGTTATTTGCAATGTTCAGAGTCAGCTGCTCGAAGGAGAGCAGTAATTGGGTCTCTCAGGTAAACTGCACCAGCTTGAAGACGGCTGCAGCTATCTGAGCTGATGGACCACTGAGGAGACATTAGCATTGGAAATGATGACCATTAACTTGATTAAAGAAAGGACACAACACGCATTTTGTTCTTGTATCGGAGCCGCTTCTTCCCATGAATCGTTGGTTGGGGATTTTGATTTCCTTATGCCAGGAGATAAAACACCTCAGAAACGATGGGTAATTGCTTATGGGCTGAGTTTTTCTAGGCTAACCTAATCTTGCCAGGGATTTGCTTTTAGCTTCAATGTGAGGATGGATTTTCTTTAAGATCAGGCTGTCGTGTATTGGAAGCAGAATAAATGACTTCTGAGCACTGGATTTACACAGGCTTTCTTTAAGTGATGGCTAACCTGAAAAAGCCAGCACCGGTCCTATCATGGGAACCTGACCATGACAGTGACTGGGAATAATGGTTAGGCATCCCATCCAGGGCTACAACAGCAGCCAGGGCTCACTATGTCCCCACATCCCTGGAAAGGGGTGTCCGGCAGCATGGAGCATCCCTCCCTCCCGGGTCAGCAGGGATGCCGCGGGAGCAGGCAGATGTGCTGGTAATTAGGCTGCATCAAATCAGTTAAGCTGAAGACAAAGAAAATTAGGGAAAATGAAGAGGAAATGAAACTACTCGTGCTGATGCAGGAGGAATATTTTTAGTCCTTCTAAGTCCACGGCGTCTGTTGTGTTTGAAGAGTCCGCGCCGAATCCTCCTGGGAATTGCTTCCTTTCAATTGAGGTTGCCATCTCCCAGTGCTGCAATTAGATGTGTCCGCACAGCTTCTGCTTAGTGCAACCAAAGCACTTAATTTTCATTAAAAAGACGACTTTGTGAGCAGTTGTGAAGGACAAAAGCAGCCGCCGGTGCCTGCGTTCCTGAGGATGGACCCGGAGACATGGATGTGTAAACTATCAGGCTCCATTTCCATGTTTCTGCTGCTGCTGCTCTGCAAAGATTGACTCGACTGCAGGTGCCTCTCCTGAGAGCTCTTTTTAAATCCTATTTACACTTGTGTTTAATAATTCACTATATCCCTAGTGTTAAGCGTCAGTTGGTTTATGGAAGTGTTGTATATAATCCCCGCTCCATGTGCGTTCGCAGCCCATCCCAAGATCTCCAGGTAACATCAGGGAACCATCCCTGGGCAAACACTGCTGAAAACAACCCCAAAACCCCTCTAAAACATTCTATTTCTAGCAATTTCTCACACAATCTATGGCTGTGCCCAGAGTGATGCCCAGTGACCCCATGTGTCACTTCCTGCCCAGCACTACAAAGCAGGAGAGAACAAAGCAGCACTCCATAGAAGGCCGTGCTGGGAACATGTGTCTTTTAAGAGCTAAGTGAAGGAACAGGAACTCATCTCAATGGAGCTGCTGTCTTATTAGCCAGTGCACTGGGTCACTGCATAGAGCTGCAATGGGGACTCCTCTGCTCCCCGCCTTGCACCACTGGCAGGTTGTGCTGTTGGATGTAGTGCTGCAGATGGAAGTGCTGAGCTTCCAGAGCGGGATGCTCCCCCCAGCAGGATCAGGATGAAGGACCAAATCCGTGCCTCCCGGCTGGACCGCCACTGGCTCCTGGCACAGGGACTGGGGAGGGATGAAAAGCTCCTCTGCTGCCCAAACAGAAAACGAATGGTGGTTGCCTTCTCCTCAGCATTAATCTCTGTCCCTCCTGGGAAATTACGCCACAATAAATCTTTATTTCTCATGATGGCTTGCCAGCTTTAATAATGGTTTCGCTGGGGATGGAAGAAGCCGGTGAGCCAGAGCCAGAGCATGGGCTGGAGGATGCTCCGCTACCTCTGCAAACACCGATGGGTCAGGACTGATTTATCCTCCTTCCCCAAGCCCTGTTTATCCAGCCGTTGTGTAGGGCCAAGTGAATTACTGCTTCCCCAGTAAATTCAGCCTCTTCTTAATCTTCAGGCATCCATGTTTCCCTGGATTTATTTGCTACCCAAGTGGAACTGGAGGGCAAGGGATGCAGGCCTTCAAACCCCCCCTTTCACCAGTGTCCACCTCACTTGCACCCACAGATGTGGGCAGAAGAGCTGGTCCTTCATGGTGTGCTCCTGAGCCCAGGGTCCCACAGCAGGATGCTCTGTGCCCAGTGCGGCAAGAATACTCCGTTGTGCTGGCATGGGAAGGAGGACACGTTGCACTGCAGCACCTTGCAAGGGCAGCTTGGTCAGTTTTACATAGGAATGTTGAGTTGTTGGGGATTTTTATTGTTTCCTAACTCAATACAAGCCATTTGCAGAACTGTGCTGGAGAAAAATGGAATTTGTTTTGAGTTCCCCCTGTATCTGACCGGGGAATGTAAATAATTGTATTTTCCCTTATTTGTGGAAGTAACTGAACGGTCAAATCCAATTACTCCTGGAAATTCTGCTGTGAGCAGAGAGCGATGTGAGCCCTGAGTCAGTTTTCCCTGACCCAGGGTGGCTGGTGCTCGTGCTGAGCCTCCTTTCCCACCTTCCCAATGGCATTTCTCAGGGAAATACTGCCAAATGAGCCCCAAAATGATGATGCTGCCACTGCAACCGGTCCCCTCCCACACCCATCCATATGGTGCTGGTAATGGCTTCAAGTGGATGTTGGAATGGATGGAGACCATGAGCACAGGCTCCTCGTCCGGCTCTCCAGCAGGAGCTGCTCGGCTCATCCCAGCAATCTCGGCTCATCCCAGCAATCCAGCGGCAGAACCGCTTTAGCCGGGGCGAGTGTCAAATGTTTTTGCAGGGAGTTACTATAGAAACTGTCTCAACTCTTGGTTCTGTGCAGCCTTGTTGCTGTTAATAAATAGCCTCATTATGTTGCAAGAAGTGCGTTGGAAACCAGCAGCACCACAGCTCGGGCCGGTGCGCAATTAATGGTCGAAAATAGCGGAGCCTTTCTTTCTGCCTGTAGCATAAGGAGCGGGGAGGCCGGGGCTTCCATTAGGGAGAGTTATGGCTCATTTCTCCACTTTTTGCTGTATTTATGTTTTATGTATTTGAAAGTGATTGCGGCCGCGATCACAAATTGCTAATAGCCACGTTACATTAAATGCCTGTGAGCGGGAATGGCTCGTGCCCATCAAAGCGAACCAGTGACTGTGCTGACAGGGACCTGGCTCCTCCTCCTGTGCAGCTTCTTTGGGTGATGCTCCTGGTGCCGCCGTTCCCACCGACGCCTGGTACCCAAGGCAATGGCAACCCTAATTCCCGAGATGGATTTCTCCCTTCACCAGCACTCACAGCCACCTCCTGGCTACTCAAACCTTGCAGTTTTCATCTCATTTCAAGCATTTTCAATGCTCTTCTCTTTGCCCTGAGCAGCCCAGGAGAGGATAGTTAAAAATAATAGCAAAGATAACACAACCCTCCAGAGAGAAGCTAAACCACGCTTTGCTCTTTGCTAACAGGTCCCATGGTTAATCACTTTTATTGCCGTTCCTCTTCCAACAAGTGCTGGGGATCACATGGACTTCCAGCATTGGTGTTGGGGTCTTAGATGTTTTGTGGACTTCAGCTTTGATAGGTTGTACACACCCAGATCTTATCAAAGCAGGTCCTTGCTGGGCCCTTCAGTGCTGGAGGCTCCCATTGCTGGAGATCTGAAGCTCTTGTGTTTCTCAGGCTCTGGGATCAGCTCCAGATCTGGATATCAAAAGCTGGAGCATTTTGCTGGCACAGCCAGGGTTTGATGCATTGCAAACACCACCCGCTTGCCCTGACCACATGCACGTGCGTGACACAGGCAGCTCCCAGCCCATGTTTCCTCTGATGGATCACCTGTCCTCTGTGCTGTGGGAGCACAGTCATTCCAATGGGAAGGGCTGCTTCTGTCTCTTCACATTCTGCACTGCCCTGCCTGTAGCTGAATAAAGTGAATATTCCCATTCCTGCATCCAAGAGGTGAATATGGCCCAGGAGAAGATGAATTCAGTATTTATCTCAGGGAGAGGATGGAAGCTGATATTCACCATAAGGAGCCCTCAGCACAAGCAGCAGGTTGTGGTGTCTGCAGCATCGCATCAGCGCTGCCAGTTTGCAAATGCTTTCCCAGCCACCGAGTTCTCCTTCCTTTCACAGGAGAAGCTGGACGTCATTGTTTGTGTTCTCCTGCCGGCTCTCTGTGTGTAGGCATGTTTGTAAAGGTCTGAAAGAAAACTAGAATTGATCACACTGGTTTGCCCCTGGCACAAATCACCCCCTTGTACAAATAGGAAATGCTGCTCTCCACGGCTCTTCTTGGAGCTCACGTTAATGACTTACCGTGGCACAGACCCAACATCTCGATGGGAGGCAGCGAGGCATCAGAGAAAATGATGGGGAATATAATGAATCATTTGTCTTCCCTCTAGAAGGAAGAGTGGCAGTGGAAAACCAGACCCTTAACCCTTCACTGCTGCTGATGCCGGTGTTCCCAGGGCAAGCAAAAGGAAAGCACGGCATAGAGATGAAAGAGGACTTCACCCCGCTGGCAGGTTTTCAGTGTTCAGAATGGATGCAGGCTTGCTCTCCAGCACAGCCTGGATGTCAGCAATTGCTTTTTTGCTGTTAACAATGTAGGAAAGGATTTCACTTCCTCGATAACGTGAATAAAGTGGATTTGGCTTCTTGTGCAGGCAGCATCCTTTGTGCAAAGCCAGGGATGGGTAAGGGCTGTGATGCCCGACCCCTCGGATGCAGGCCCTGGGAGGGCACCTGAACTGCTGATGGATGGGAATGATTTGCCAGCTCCCATTTAATCAACTCTGCTCATCGCTTCCCGTTGAGTGCATTAAAAATCCCTCAGCAGCGCACACGGGCTGCGGCCCAGGCTCAGGACTGATAAATGTTCCTTTTGAACTGCAGCACAATAGGAGACCTGATTAAACTTTAACTTTTTTAATCATATAAATTGTTTAAAACGTATTAACTGAAAGAAAAGGCAGCGGAAGAGTCTTTTCCTCCTCGTGATTTGCTTAAGGGGAGTTGATGTTAGAGGTAGATGACGTAGTGCTAAGAGCTTGCTTCTGATGTTACCATTCAAACCGAGTCCCACAGTTCGGGCTGAAAATGCCAAATTCCAGTGAAATCTGGGGCAGGAATTTTCCTGGCAAAGTTTGGCAGCATTTAAGCATTATCCCATGTTTAAATGGATAGGGACTCATGTGGCAGGGCTTGGAAGAGGGCACCGATGGCAGCGCTGTGTCTCACAAAGGGAAATAAGCAGCAGCTTCCCTGTCTCTGTTGATTAAGGGATTAGAGTTGTTTCCCTGATAAACCACTCGAAAGAGACATAATCGATCTAAATCAATTTCATTAATACAGACATGATCATCCTTTTTTCCTTCCAATAAAACCTGACTTGTCTGCTTGCAAGCCAGTTCTGCATGTTAACTGGGCTCATGCTGGGATGAATAAGCCCCAGTCACCCTCCAAGCCTGGCAGCATAACTAATATTTGCAATTTAAATGGAGTAAGTGCTTGTGGAGCATGGAAGGAGCGTTACACAAGGAATCACGGCCCAACCCTGCTCCCAAGCATAAACCCACCATCCCACAGAGCATTCCCGGCCCTATGGATGGGTCTCATTAACCACTGCACATCCCAAAGGGAGTTTGCCTCTAACAACACAGCTTATGCACGCACCACAGCACAACGAGCTTTCTGTGATTATCATTATTGCCATAATTACCAAAGGAATTAGTAATGATAAATGGTGGAGAGTTAACACACTGGAGGTTAAGGAGCCATCTGACACATTGAAATGCTGGGAAGCACTTTCCTAGTTAAAAGCCATAAAATATTTACCTGGGATGACAAAATTGAGAGGGTGGTGGCTGCACAGGGCACTTGGCATGGGAGTTATTGGTAGGACTCTTGGGTCAGAGGCTCTGGTCTGCTGTTACACCTGTGGCTGTAAGGGATGTATAGGGGCATCTCAATCTGTCTGACAACTTCATCTTTATCTGCTGCTGACAACAATATTTGTAGTTGCATCCCTTGGCAGATCAGATAGAAAGAGCATTCCAGACACTGCATGGAATAAAGGGGACTGTGTGGTTCAAGCCCAGTCACATCCCCTGGATATCGCTGCAGGAGGATGATGCTCCTGCTGCAGGCAGACCCTGAGCAACGGCTGAACTTCCCCAGCCACAGATCATTGGCTTTCAATCCAGCGGCCGCACTGGATCCCTGCACATCCCATTAGTTCCAATGCATACAGGCACTCCTGGGGCTTCTATGACCTTCCATTTTCAGGACTGAGGACTGGATGTGCAGCACGGTGCTGAGCAATCGCCACCTCCTGCAGCCTTGTTGCCATCTCATAATCAATACCCCTGCCAACAACAATGCCAATAACTTTAATTCTTGATAAATAGCAGGCGTAAAACTGAGCTATTGTGTTGCTAGAGGAAATTTAATTAAGGGTGAACAGAAGGGATTCATCACTTGGCAGTAGAGCTGTTGGAGCCAGCTGCTTGTCCAGCTCCCATCAGTGGCCTTTCAGCTCCTGCTGCAGCTCATGCAGGTAACAATGGGTCCCTGAGTGCTCTCTGTGTCCATCCCTGCTCCCTTAGACCAGCCTGTCCCTATCACACAGTCAATGCCAACCATTGCTGCACAACCAAATAGTCTCTAAGACCCCCAGCATCCTCCCTGCATCCCTCAGCATCCTCCCTGAATCACCCCCATATCGCTTCTCACCACCCTGCATTAGGACACATCCAAACACTGGGACTCAGCATCATCCATGGCCACTTGAATCTGCAGGAAGGATTTTTGTCTTCACTAAGGTTTAATCGCAGCCTTTTCCTTGGAATGGACCCTCAGTCATGTCTGATCATTTTCCTTAACACATCTTGTGACACAATCAGGGTTTCCTCCGCACGCACAGGAAGACTTTCTTCGTTAGTTATTAGATTCCAGCCCCCGAAGAGCAAATTAGGGGACATGAATATGCAAATCTAATGCTTCTAAACTGATAGCACAGAGCTTCCTCCGGAGGGGATCAAAGCTGTGGTGACATTTGGCTTCCAACTCAGCGCATTTGGCGGGGGGCAGGGTGGGTGTTGCGCTTTCTGTAATATGTTTTTTTGTACCAGAGAGAGCTAAAAATAAATCTGCCACCAAAATTGTTCTTTTTTGCTTGCTTGGATGTGTTTGGATTGGGTTTTCTACAGTAACGCTTGCACTGTGCAGACAAAGCTGGCCAAGGGCTGAGGCTTTGCAGGTGGGTGATGCTGGTCCCCATTTAAGTCCACAGCAGGCACCATGTAGTGACACAAGGGACGGCTTGGGGCTGTGCTGGGTGACACGAACCTCACAGCATCACAGATGGCTTCAGTTTGGGCTGTGATTTCCCCAAACAAACGTTTCCCTCCTGCTTTGAGCTTTTCCAGGCGCTCCCATGGGAATCCTGCAGCAAAGTCAATTAAAATTGCTGCCGGCTCCGCTCTGCCTCCACAGCCCACACTGGGTCGGGCACTGTGGGATGCCAGCACCTAACACAGGAGGGTTCTCTTTACAGCCAAAGGAATTCTGCCAACTCAGGCTTCCAGACCAAGGTGTTGAACACGGTGCCAGTCAGGGATGGTTCCATCCCGATGCCGGGATCCAGGGCATGCCCCCCACTGTCCTCCATAGGGTAACAAACCAGGGAACGCTGTCAATGGGCACAGACAAAGGCGGAACATCACATTCTGCACATGGGGAGCTGGTTATTTTTAACAGAGACTCCATTAACTGCCAGCAGGATTTCATATTTCCTTTTCTTAGCATGCAAAACGCTCGGGGAGCTTCAAATGGTGCTTGGCAGCAGCTCGGCTCCTCCACCCCATCTGTGCAGGGCTGTGTCCGGATTAACAGCTACACCAGAGCATCCCTGGCCCCAGCGAATCTCCCACATCATCCCTGAACATCCTGCATCCTCCCACTGGTGGGGTGGGGAGCAGGCAATAGTTTTCACCTCCATTTTCTTGCTTTATAAGAGGAAAACCATCCTTGTTGTGTCTCCATAAGAGAAAAGCAGCCCTCTGCCTCCTGGCCTGGCATCACGGTCAGTTCCACCACAACAGTTATCAACACAACTCCCATGAGCAGTGGCAATTTGCATCTTCTCCTAATGAGGACTCAAAAAGTGAGCACAAGAAGTGAAACGAGTCCCACAGCAATTAATGACCACCCCATTCTGCTCAATGGATGAGCAAAGAGGGGGGTTGCAATGAACTCCTCACCCTCAACAGCAAAGCAAGACCTAGCAATTGCATTGGGGATTGGTGGCCAGCAGAAATAGAGGCAGGAGTTTATCCAACCTCTTTCCTCTATATTCTGTTGCACAAAGGCTCCACAGAGCCCCCAGATTATCAATCTCCAGGAGGAAACAGGAGCTCACAGGAGCCGGGGGGAACTTACCAGGATAACTCATTAGTAAATGTTGGGAATCTCCCTGATAATAAGGAACGCCAAGGAAGTCCCTGCCGGAAGCCACTGCTGGTTCAGGTACCACTGCCCAGAGCTGTGGATGCCCTTGGCTGGCTCTCACCCTGAGCTGCGGAGCCCAGCCTCTGCTAAGAAGTAATTAGGAGATAATTAACACTTGTAGCATACTAGTGGGAATCATCTGGGGCTGATAACATGTGAGGAGCTTTCCAATGGTGATTGATGGGGTCTGGAGGAAGGAGAGCAGCGGGAGGTTCCGCAGAGCATCGTGATGATGGGGACAGGCTGGGTCAACCCCCAGGAGCTCTGGGGATAGGGATGGGGATGCCTTTTCCCACTCTCATCCCAAGCAAGGATGGGAAAGTGACATTATTCCCCTGGGGAAGAGGGTTTCTCAGTCAGGAGCGACCCAGACCCAGAGGAAAAGCTGGGATTTATTTCGTATGGCTCCCAGTTAATTAAGTACTTCATTTGCATAACCTCGTGCAGTAACTCACTCCTGTCACCATGAAATCCAGCCATGTGCAAACAGTTAGCAAAAATAACACACATCACTCAAACTTATGTTGGGTGCAAAATTGGCCTTACACGATGTGGATAAAGGGGCCTGGTGTGCAGCCCAGCACCATCCTTCTTCCCCCTTTAAAGAGGGAATGAATCTCTGCATTGATTTTGGGGGGAAATTACTGTAGATTGTGCTCAGCTCCATCACCTCCTCTTCTGATTTCTCTTCCTGATGTGAAGCTGTGCCATGGGGGGATCCTTCGTGCTCCCCACATCCACTCACACACTTATTTCCCTCTAAATTAGCACAAGGCCAGGCTGAGGAGCCCTTAAGGCCTCGTGTAACCTCATTAAATCTTTCCCTTCCTCTTAAAGGTGCCCCATGGCCAGGTCTCTCCAGCCTAGCAGCACGCGTGTCGAGCAATGAAGCAGCCAAACCTCCACGTGTGCACACAGGGACACGCGCTCTGGGGGCTGCGCTGACCTTCTGCAGCTCACTGCTGTCCTCCCGTGTGCCACCAGGACACAGATCCCTGCTGACACTGCCTGCGAGGAAGCAGCACGGCCGCGGGACGGGCAGCAAACCCGGCTGACATTTCCCAGTGTGACACTAGGAAAGGTGGGATGGAGGCACGGAGGGTGCTCCAGAGGTGCCGCGGGAGAAGCCGGAGCATCCCTGAGGATGGGGGCTCTGGGGTCCATCACATCCTGCCCTGGTGCTTTCTTCTCTCACCCATGATAAAGTGATGTCTAAAGCCACATCAGCAGCACCCACCAGCATGTGGGTGAGAAGCTGTGCTCCAGCCTGGCATCTCTAAGGCATCCATTGAGCAGGACTCATTAAGCAGAACCCCCTTCCTCCGCAAGAGCCCTCATCTCCTCTCCTGCATCACCAGGGGTACCCACACTCATTGCTTACAGCAGAGAAAGAAACATGTCTGTATATTGCAAGTGTCTATAAATACCCAGGAAGGTAAATGCATTAACCTCATCTTGATCCCAGGGTGTAATTACATAAAGCCAGGCTCCTGAGTAAATTAACACATTAATAACAATTTTGTTCCTGTAATTACTATCATTTCTTACATCTCGCAGCTATTTGCTCATTGAGACACATGTGAGTGAGGGCATTTCCTATGCTGAACCCCTGTGACAGCCTGGCCATGGCCAAACAGCTCCAGGTGATGCTCAGTAAAACCATTACCAGCCCACAATGGATGAAGATGCTGCGAGGAGCCAGCCTCATTCAGCACAAGGGCCGGTCCTTGTGCTGGATGGAGCCAGCGGCTCCTGCAGGACCCCATGGCCGTTCCCCACGAGGGTCCCTCTCCATCGGCTCGCAGGAGGAAGGAGCATCCGCTCGGATCTCCATGGAAACCCGCCCCGAGCACGGGGAAGGCTTTAATTGGAAGTGCTGATTTGGCTGCGGCCCTGGGAGCGATCGGCAGGAGCTGAGCTGCATTAGGAAGCAGCAGTGGGGGAAATGCTACTTCGAAAATGGGTGCCAAAAGGGTATCTGACACCATTAGGCTTGAAAACCTGCTTCTGAAAGGCAGGGGGCCTGGCCGGGCCAGCCCCTGGCAGCACAGGATTGATTTGGTTCATTTGGCCTCTTTTTTCCTGTGAGCAAATTATCCGTGGGAAGACTTTGATTGGGTTTTTTTCCCCTGAATTTGTTCACTAATCCGAAGTGAGGGGCAGATAGGTCGTGCAGCAGAGCTCAGAGCATTCTACCAGCATGAACCCTAATCCAAGGCAAACCCCATCGCTGTCCCCATGCTGCAGGAACCTCACCACCACTGAAACACACAGGTTTGCCAAACTTGGACTGGAGAAATACAACAGCTTCTGGTTTGGGAGCAGCTATTTGAGGGGCAAAGCACCTCGCTCTTGCACCATCAACAGCTCGTGGGGCTCAGCTGGGAGGTGAGAAGCCAGATGGATTGTTTCCCATTTGAGTTAATGGGATTGGATGCGATGCGGTGGGATGAGGAGCTGCACAGAGCCAGAGCCCAGGACCACTGGTGATGCTCCAGCACCCACCATCCAACAGCCCCTCAAGGCTCAGCAGAGGTTCCCTGCTTCAGATATCAGGGTGCTGGGGCAGCACTGGGGGTGTCGGTACCACGGTAGCAATAGAGGAAGGGGTACTGGGGCAGAGAGCCCTCACCTGCAGCCGGATGAGGGCTGGCAGCAGGTAATCCTGGCTTGATCCCGCAGGAGCAGCTGTAAATGTCAGCTCCATCCCAAGGGGAGCCTGAACCCGCACTGACGGCAGAGAACAGCTTTTATGAGCAGTTCTCATAAACACATTCACAGCCCTACACAGCAGAGCGGGTGTAGGGCAGGGCTGGTGACACCGTGTCCCAAGCCCAAGGTGACTCAGCAGACACTGTAAGAGCCTTCCATCCATAAAACCAAATCCCAGCCCACCCAGAGGATAACCTGGTGTCCCAGGGATGCGCACAGGGCTGGTGCTCAGCAGAGCCTCAGCTCTGGCCTTTCTTGAGTGAGAAATGACTCACCTTTCTGTAGGGCAAAACCGGGAAGCACAGAGGTATAAGGGTGCTCCAGACCTATCCTCACCCGCTGCCATCTCCGGCTCCATCCATGTTTTGGAGATAAACAGAAGGCCGTAGCCTCTGAGGCTTTTACTCCAAGACTTTCCATTTACTTCAATCATTGAAGTGTGTTTCCCCCCAGATAAGACCTGTGTGACATTTGATAAGCTGTACCTCCGGCATCACTCACTCTCCTCACGCACCAGCTACCAGAAGCAAACAAATGGGTCTTAGTGCAGGAGGCAAAGCTGATGTCCTTGGGAAAGAACCATCAAAAGAACCATGGAATCATGGAATGGTTTGTGTTGGAAGGGACCTTAAATCTCATCCAGTTCCAACCCCTGCACAGGCAGGGACACCTTCCACTAGAGCAGCTTGCTGCAAGGGGCCATGGACCTGCTTTAGAGACCTCCACGCTGGACTTCCAATGATGAGCTGAGTGATCTGGTCCAGCTCCCACTCCAATGGGATCTGCTGCAGGAGTGGGACCCTTCACCAAAGGCACCTTCCATTGCCCACAGAACCCATATGGTTCATTGAAGAACATCAGTGGCATCTGAATTAATGGAAAGCCCTCCCCACTGCTGACCTTCACTAGGGTGGATGCTGCTTCCCACCTCTGTACCATAAATCAGTTGGTAAACGAACACAAAGCCTCAATCCTTCATCAAAGGCCAAGCCTGGGCCAGGAAGCAGGGAAATGATTTAAAAGCAGTTTACAAATGCTGCAGATTTCTCATTATGTAGCTGTGAATTATTGTTAAGCCCTGCTCTGCACCAAAGCACTGCTCTATCGGGGCAGAGGCCCCACTCCTTCACCCCACGGCTGCAGAAAGGCCCATCAAAGACCCCAAATCCCCTCTGAGCAATGTAAACCCCATTGGACACTAAACCCAGGAGGAAAATGAGCTCCATAGGAAGCCTCCAACCTTCCTCATGGTGGATTCTGGAATGTATTGGTCAGCGCAGTCCCCAGCTGAGCATCCTGCAGCATCCTCTGCCCAGGCTGTGGAGTGGGTCCCATCACCCTCTTCCAACAGGCCCCCACCAGGCATCGAGGATGTGTTTTGATAACGTCCTTCACATCCCATCCATTGTGGCTGAACAGGAGCAGGGCAGCCGCAGTGAGGACGCAGCCTTCGTCTGCCAGATGCCAATGAACCGCGCTTCCGACAGCCATTGTTTCACTTATGGAACCTTCAGCCTGGTTTTGATTGAGTGCACTTAATACAGTGGCTCTTGTTGTAGGAAGGATGTTGAGCCTGGTATTTGACAGCCCTGATCTTCAAGCAATCCATTAAGAGCAGCTTTATCTCTGGGTTTCGTAGCCGTTAAATCGCTCTTTATCAAGTTGGTGCTGCGCTTTCAGGAAGACGCATGGCAAAAACAGGGAATAAACCCCCCAGACCCCAGCGCTGGGATTGCTGCGCTATTTGGGCTACACACTAATAACCAAAATGGTTTTTTTCTCTGCAGAACAACATCTGACACCACCTCAGAGAAGTACAGGGGACAGAGAGGACCGTAACCGACCCTCGGAGCCTGCTCCACGATGCGCTGCCACCTCTGGAGCCATTTGCTGGTCTTAAAGCTGATGTTTCATCACTCCTGCTGTATGTCTTCAGCATGAAGCCCCATAGCTCCCTGGGGTGAACTGCTCTGGGCTTTCCAACACACTTTAATCAGGAGCAAGCATTTCAAGTTGTGCTGCAGGAAAGGCTGCAAGTGGTCACAGCAACCGAGCTCAGACACCGTGCGCCTGCCCAAGGCCAAACCCAATGAATTCAGCTCAGGTGACTTAAAGCATTTCATTTAGATTTTGACCTTTTGGAACAAAACGCAAAATGCATTTCAAAATAAAAACCTCATCACAGGCTCCGGAATCAAAACACTTCGAGCTGGGAATGCCAGAGCGATGCACTACAGCACCAAAGCTTCCTGCAATGGGAGCAGGTCCAGTCCCCAATGAGAGCTGAGTCACCTCAACAGGCTCCTTGAGGATACTCAGGAGTTTTTCCATAGGGCAGACCCCAGCACAGGCTGGTGTGGTTGGCACAGGGTTTTTCCCAGCCCAGAGGCACGGTGATGGGCTTGTCATGCCCATTTGCTGCACTGCAAAGGGGATCATGTAGGAGCAATTAGGCACTGCAGAAGTTAATCAGCTCCAGGAATAGCCACAGCCCAATCCACCTCTCCCAGCTGTGATCATCCCATCCCTTGGGGAATGCCAGCCCAAAGGTGATATATGGCTCCATCAATGGAATGCTGTGTCTGCCATCATGAGGTGCTGCACTGCACTGGGGTGCCAACACTGGGCACCTTCCCGGCCCTACCTGCCACAGCCAAGGCTCATGGGCAGGTTGTAGAAGCCTTTGCTCTACCCCGCAAGTGCCACTTCCAAATGCATCCATCGCCTTTCAATTTGGCAGAGGCTCCAAGTACTCATTTCAGCTAATAAAGATACCCGGTAATGTCATGTTACAAGGCTGGCTGGCTCCCAGCAAATATTATGTGAGCCTTTGTTTAATTAGAGGCTGCTCAGGCAGTTGCAATTTCATTCTCCTAATAGGAAAAAATCAGCTGGGTATGAAGGTTTGGGCTGGAGCCATCACCCCCTGCACCTCAGGAACCTGCTGCCCAGCTGGGGCAGGAGCTTCTGCACCCACCTCCCTTTCTCCCTTTCTAGTTGCCCTTTATCAGTGGCCCCGTTTGGCACCGCTGGGCCAGCCCAGCCTGCTCCTGCCTCCCCGGCTCCAAACACAGCCCCGGTACTTGTTTGTTCTGAGGATCAGTAAAGTTCAGCTCCTGCAGTAAAGTTCAGCGCAACAACAACAGCCCCTGCCTGGGTACGTGAATGAATGCTGATGGGTTTCTCATGCCCTGCTCAGGATGGGAAGAGCCAGCGCTGGTTGGTGAAGCTCATGGAGAGGAAGCATCCTGGGGAGGGAGCAGGAGCCAGCCCAGTGCATCCACCCCATCCACCTCCTCACAGCACAGTGGCACAGCTGCCAGCACCCCTCAAGGTCCCCAGCACCCCTCAAGGTCCCCAGCACCCCTCAAGGTCCCCAGCATCCCATATTCCACAGCAGATGTCTCCCAGCAATAGCTACAAACCCCACCAAGACACAAATGCGGGGTGAAGCAAAGCAGGAATGGAACCAAACAGAGCCACGGAAAGGATTCCACGGGTACCTGAAGCACCTGCATGATGTAGAGAGCTTCAATCCAGCAACCCCCCCGATCCTCACCAAAGAGCTCTGTTAAAGAGGCACTTCCCAACCTTTCCTTCCCTGGGCACTCCAGTGAGGAGATGTGAGCTGAGATTTCCAGGGTGAATTAACTGCATCATCACAAGAATGCAAATTCATTCCTGACACGAATGAAATGGGAAGAGAACAAGGAGCTGCCACCAGTGGGGAGAGCCAGGGCACACCAACACATCATTTACTGGGGCTGAGGCAGCACCAGCTCCTTCACAAGCCTCAAGCAATATCACGGTATGAAAACAGAATGAGGATTATCCATTTAATCCACTGCCACAACCCAACTCAGGGCCTCTCTGTGCTGCAGACAGAGCAATCACTTGTAAAAGATCAGCTGTCATTTGCCATCAGGCAGAGGAACTCTGCAATGACTTCATCAGGGCTCCTCATGCACCAGCCTTAGACCCATGAAGCCCCAATGGGTTCCTAAGGGGGCTTAGCCAGGGTGTGATGATAGGGGCACAGCAAAGGGCAGAGACCCCTCCTTCTTTTGGCCTTGGCTCCTTGTTTTCTCACCTCTTGGTGTTTCCTCCACAGCCTGGACTCACACCCCCCCCCTTCCCCTTCCTATCCAAAGACCCTGCACTGACCCACAGGATGCTCCAGGGAAATGAGGGTGATCCAGGGGACCCCCAGCACTCCCCACCATGGGACTGGTGCCACTGCAGCACTCGCCTCTGCAGGATGGGGACTCCAAAGGCTTCCACCTCCCACGGAAGAAGATGCTGCCACGCTCTGCCGTGCCGCACAGCAAGTTTAATTGAGGAAGGATGAGTAAAAAAATACCCCAAACTCCAGAAAACGGCCTCAGTGCGTACAAAACTCACTGCAGAATATAAAATACTTTAAAAATACCCTGCAGACTCAAATCTGCAAACTTTTTACGTTAAAAAAAAAAAAAAGATTCCAAAAATGCCTAAAAACGTAGTAACACTTGACAAAAATAAAGCCATCCTGTGTGGTAACAAACACATTCACTCTCCCTGCTTTGTGTGGATGGAGCCACGTGGCACCACCAGCGCTCACAGCAACGCCTGGGGATGCCGGTGCCCTCGTGGCTTGAAGAGGGGACCAGGCTCAAACCCCCTGCAGACACACAGGGACAGAGCCTGCTCACTGGTAGAGGACCTTCACACAGAAGGTCTCCTCATTCTTGTCCTCGTGGTCATTGATGTGAATCAGGATCTCCTCCTCACCCGTGCTCTGGCTGGGGGCGAAGCGCAAGCCGATGGTGTACACGTCCCCCCCGGCGACCTGCGGGACACAGTGACCTGCACCACCCCATGCACTGCACAGCCTGGCTGGGGAGGGAAGGGGTCTGGCAAGGAGGGGGGACACGTACCTCAAAGGAGTCCTCCTTGAACTGCAGCAGGTCGGGCCGGTTGGTGCACAAGAAGTAGAGCCTGGGCGAGGGGTAGGGGTTGGTGTAGGTGATGCGTTTGTTGCAGCCTCTGCCACCGCCTGCAGGCAGCGAGATCTCAAATGCCTGCGCGACAAACACAAGCCATGGCAGGAGCAGCATAGAGGGAACCCCAAAACAGCCACAAGGAGCTGCCTCCCACGTCAACACACCATGGAGAGTGCTTTGGGGGCACACACCCCCTCCACCTCCAAGCAGAAGCATCCTCCTCACGCTGCTGCTGGCAGCGCTGTCCTCACAGGAGTAATTACAAGCCCGACTGACCAAGGGCCAGGGAGCAGCTGGGTCCAGGCAGCTCATTCTCTAGCTCATTAATGGGTGTCCATGGGTAGAGCAGTGGAGCTCCCTCGGATAACCCCGCAGCACTTGGCCATATGCTGGGGCATCAGCTCAAATGGATCTGAGCTCCCCCTGGTCCCGAGGGTCCCATGAAAATGCTTTAAAGGAACACACTACCAGGAATCTGGTTTTCCACCACTGAGGCAAGGCCTCATGCAAAGCAGCAGGCTGCAGCTTCCATTCACAACCAGAGATACTGACAAGCTGATGGGACTGCCTTCAGAACAGCCCAAAACACATTGTACCAGGGATTTGGGTGAGATGATGCAAGCACACCGGGGCTAAACATGTCCTCAGGGTGGCAAGCACCAAAACATCCACAATGGAAAGAGAGGGAGAAGCCTGCTCTGGGTTATCAGCCAGCCTGCGACTGCTGGTCCAGCGCTATCCCTGTGTTTTCCCACCATGAGACCGGCTGTACCTTGGAGATGAGGGGCTGCCTGCAGGCCAGGCAGAGCAGCCAGGAGGACACCAGCTGGTGGGACTCCACATCCACCAGGTTGAGGTAGATGAACCTGCTGCCAGCCCTCCGTGGCCTCACACCGACATACAGGTCCTGGATGCCATTGGCAGGGAGAAGGAAGGCACCATCCGGGTCCACCTGCAGAAACCAACATGGAGAAGGGGCCTGTTGCACTACATCCAGATTGGATCAGAAGCAAGATCCCACTGCTCTTAACCTGCCCACTGCACTGAATCCCACCTACGTGACTACACCACAGCTGGGTCTGTGGTGGGAAGGATGGGAGCTGGTCAAGGAAAGCCAGCTCCATCCCAGCCTGGGGACTCCCTCCCCTCACAGGCTTCCCCAGGGAGACTTTTCCTTTTGTTTACAGGACAGTGCTGGAGGGTTTGTGCCTTTTATTATTCACATCTGCAATTAGGGCCGGAGGAATCCTATAGAAATAGTTAGTCTTGACAGTCTCATTAATGCAGATAATTTGCCCTCTGGGGTTTCGTGCCGATGATCCTACACATGACAGCCCTAATCAAAAGATAATTATCACAAACACTTTGCCACAGTAGGTTATTCGTCATTCCAAGGGGGATGGCTCCCCCAGCTTCCCAGAGGGAATTCCATGGCCTGGCACAGGCCAGCTCCGGGGTTACCTCCAGCTCCTGCGGGTGGGAGGTGAAGGCTTGCACCCTGCGTGGTGCTGGTGTGCCGCGGAGCAGCAGCGAGAGGCGGGTGAGCTGCCCGGTTGTGCAGCTGACATCCAGGCGCTGCAGTGAGTGCAGGTAGAACTGCCAGATCTGGATGGGTGCTGCCAGCCAGGGGTCCCTGTGGCCAAGACAAATAGAAGGGCTTAGAGCAAGGAGTGAGCTTCCTCTAAGGAAACCAGTTCAGTCCCACCCGTTCTAAAGCATCGCCCGGGGCTGGTGCACAAGGCGCTTGTCTGCATGCTGAGGATGGAGTGGCCAGAGAGTGTTCAGGGGAAAAGAGAGCCTGAGCTGCAACCAGTTCAGGAAGCTTCCTGCCCAGCCTCTGCAATCACAGGATCATAGAATCAGAGTGGTTTAGGTTGAAGGGACTTTAAAGCTCATTCAGTTCCAACCCCTGCCACGGGCAGGGGCACCTTCCACTAGAGCAGGTTGCTCCAACCTGGCCTTGAACACTGCCAGGGATGGGAGGGCAGTGGGAGCTCCACGTTTCTCTGTTTTGGGGTTCTGGTACTTACGTGTAAATAGCAACAAAGAACTTCTTGATCTGAGGGCTTGGTCCTCCAGCTACTTTTAAGAAGATGTCTTGTGGCTCCCCAGGCCCCTGCGTGCAGAAAGCAGAGCATCATCCCAACCTCACCATCACCCCACTAACCAGAGCTCCGGGGCTTCCCTCCCATCAGAGAAACCCACTACCAAATGCTTGATGCTGTCTGCATCTCATTAAAACAAGTTATCAAGTTATTATAGAGCTTGGCTGAGCTCTTCCAGTATTTTTAATTACAAAAGAGGACACAAACAACTATCGCATTCCAGGTCTGCATCTGTAATCAAATTTTGGCAAAATTTCCCCAAGTTTTCTAACAAGCTATAATCCAATTCCCATCCTAACGCATGTCAGGCAATCAGCAACCACCCTCCATCACCATCTGCAAAGCATGTGCCCACGTTCAGTTTCCCCTTCCTAACTCTCCCCCCAGCTGCAAAACAAGCCCAGAAAGCCCAAGCTGCCTGTTCCAAAGCAGGGGCTGCACCATCAGCCTCCCTACACGGGTGCAAGGCATTTCTTTGCCAACAAAACCAACCCGCAGCGGGAGGACATGAAGCACAGGACCAATGCCAAAGCAGAACCAGTACCATGGTTTTGGTTTCACAAATGATGTCTGGGTCGCTGCAGCGGACATACATCTCAGGCTCGCCACCCTGCATCCCCACTGGTGTGCCTGTGGAGAGACCCAGACATAAAGCCATATTCAGCACTTTGTGCTTGCTGCCCTGCACTCCATGCAGCCATAGACCTGGATTCCTTACACTGTAACCCTACCAGTGCATGGGTGTACTGGTACAGGGAACTGGGCGTAAAACTAATGCTGGCAGGTGGATAAAGAGCAAGCAAGGAGCCCATGGAAGCACCCACATGCTCTCTGGATGCTCACACACCTCAATGCCACATCCCCATGAACCCCGGGTGGTGGATTAACAACAAAGAGCCACAGGCTCACCGGGGAGGGTGTGCCAGGGGGGCAGCCGAATGGTCTTCTTGAGGAAGGTGAGCTCGGGGTGGTAGAAGCGAAAGGTCTGGTCCACAACATGGGGCTGCGGCTCCACCTTCACCCGCAGCAGGGCGATGGGCTTCCCTCCACTCACCTGGAAGGAAACCTGTCCCGGAGGGCGGAAGGAGAAGGATGGAGTTCTGCAGGAGTGATGCTCCTCCTCCTGCACAGCCCCTTTCCCCCGGCTCCCTCACCTGGATGTGCTTTGTCCGCCCGGCCCCACTTTTCCCTAGGGAATGGATGGCTGTGTCAGCACCAGCACCCAGCCCTGTTGGTCCCTGCAGGGTACAAGAGCGGACTGCCTCAGGATGCAGCACGGCCATAGCTGCACGGTGCTCCAGAGGCAGAACCACTGCACAGGAAAACACAGCCAAGGGAAACGCTTGCTACCAGGAACAGCTCAGAAGGGAGCTCAGCACCTACCTGTGCTGCCACAACAGCAGGGTCTGCAGAGAACGTCTGGTATTTAAAGGGGATGCGCACAGTCTCGTTGGGGCGCAGGTAGACCTGAGGCCTGAGGTCATCACGGAGGTGGAACATCTCCTCCTCCACCGGTGTAACACTCTTGGTCAGCTCCTTGAAGTGCCGCCACTCCCTTGGGTCCAGTATGACACTGGGGCAGCAAGTGGCAGAGGTGCTGGTGAGGACCGGTGGGGAGCCAGTGTCACCCTGGCATCACCCCACACACACAGAGGAGACCCCGCTCTGGCCCCCACCTGAGCTCAGGGTGGTCAACCTCGATGGTCACAGTGTGCTGGATGCCATAGGGGTTCTTCAGGGTGAACTCAAAGAACTGAGCCGTCCCCAGCACGGCGTGCACGGTGCGGGTAACGGTGATGGCCTGGCTGAGCATCTGAGAGATGCTCTCACCCTTGGTGTGCTCCCGGTAGGCATCAATGATCTGCAGGTCCCGTAGGTGCCGGGCACGCTGCTCCGGCCAGCCCTGCTGGGGAGGGAGGGAACCATAAACCCGGTGCCACCGCAGCATCCCCAGCTCCTGGGTCCCTCTGCTCACCGTGAGCTGCGGCGTCCTCCCACCACCAGCATCCTCCTGCTGCCGCACCAGTGCCATGCGCCGCAGCTTGCGCCGGCGGGCGGCCGCGGCCTCGCTGGGTGCTGCTGGAGGGACCACCCTTGGCTCCGGCCAGCGGCTGCGCAGCGCGGCCGCCAGCTCCCCATCCACATCCACCAGCCTCCGTGGCCGCGACACCCGCCCGCCTACGGGCAGAGAGCACCGTGGCACCACGAGGGAGCCCCGGGATGCTGCAGGGCCAGGAAGGGGAGCAACAGACGGGGGCAAAGCGCTGGCACTGACTGTGCCGACCCAAACTCACCGCTGGTGGCGTTCAAGGAGACCCAGCTGCCAGCTGGGACGTTGCCAGCGCTGTCTGGCATGGGCCTGATGCGGGAGCGGGACAGCAGTGGCGATGGCAGCTGTCCTGGGGTGTCCTCACATGGGTGACCTGCCACAAGCAGAGATGAGGTGAGCAGAAACCACCCCGTTCTCACTGTCATCCTCACTGCAGCTTTGTAACAGCTTAAAGCAGGAGCAAACCCTGGTTGCCAGCGATGCTCTGTGAGCCCAACAGTGCTCCCTCCAGAGCAGGTACCACCATGCAGCCCAGAGACAGAGCAGCATCAGCACAGTGCCATCCACCACAGGCCATGCCAAGCAGAGCTGGACAAAGCTCTAATTCTGACAGGTATTTCCCCAGCCAACAAATCCCATCCTCATCCGTCAGGTGCTTTTCAATCCTGTTTTTAACAACAGCATTTTGAAATTAAAAGAAGAGGATGTAGGGAAAAACAACCAACCACCAAAGCGTGGCTGCTGCCCTAGTGCAGCATCTTTGCTTCCTCTCTGTCTTTCACAGGGTGTGAGAGTTAAACCTCTCCCTGGGTTTGGATCTCAGATTCTCCTTCCCAGGAGCTTATCATCCCTTTGCAGGCAAGTATGGAAATGATGATTTCGGATATCTGCTAATGGAGCTAATCTTTCTTCAGAAGATAAGATTTTAGTCACCGCACATTTACAGGACAGGGAATTAAATATATAAAATAGAAGCAGCAGGCAGGTTCTGGGAATACTAACGCTCTTACAAGCATGGTTTTCCATCAGGTACAACCATGTGTACTGCACACTTCTCCCTCAGCCCCGTGCTGTTTGCTAGCACCTAAACACACGGTGCTGTGCCCGCACCACCAGCCTCCCCACAGCCTTGTGCCAGCACTTGCAGCCAAGCCGGGACTACAGGCACAATCAGGAGCCTTATGCCCCTGCCTATGGCACCCAGTCAAGTGGCTGATGCTGGGATAGGAGGTACCAGGAACGTATGCCACCAGTGCAGCATTCAAGCCTTCTGGCTGTGTGAGCAGCAGGCTCTTACCAACATTGGCCAGGCAGAGGTGGAGGTGGCCCCTCACCACCACACGCACACCAAGGGGCCGCAGAGCACCGTGCCGTAGAGCCTCCTGGCCCATCACCGTTGCATCTGGCTCATACTCGGTCGTGGCCACCTCCAGCTCATGGTGCGTCCTGACTGCTGCTCGGCCCTGGCGCAGGAGGGGCTGAGGACAAGGGGTAATGAGTTAGTGAGGAGGTCTGAGGGTTTAGGGGGTCTGGGTAGGGATGTCTCCATGTCCTAGCTCTGGGGTTTCAGCCCTAGGATACTGCAGGAGCTCCAGAGAAGTCAGAAAGTTAACGTCATGTCATCACTTTCAAGGAAAAGATGACAAATCCTGCAATCAGGGGCTTGTCAGGCTGACATCAGTCTCAGTCACACAGAGGAGCTGACAGCAACTCGATTACTAAAGATGCGAGGGAAACGCAGCAGCATCTCAACACAGGACCAAAGGAAAAGTCAGACTCTTCCTTAACACCCCTGCACACTAAGGAGAGGTCTCCATCATCAGCAGTCCTGAAGGCTTATGAGGAAAGACTTCCAGTTTAACCAATACCTCCAGTTTAACAGCAGCAGACCCAACAAGGAGCAAGGAGTCTCCATCCCAGATGTCGATCTGGAGGCTGTGCTGAGCCAGGTACAGCAGGAACCAGCGCTGCTCCCCAGCACGCAGGAAAGCGGGATCCACCATGTACTTCAGCTGCAAGCCCGGCAGTCCTGCGAGACACGGCATCACCACGGACATGGAGCTTCCTTGGCCACATCAGCTGGGACACGGAGGCTCTTCTGCTCTGGGGAACCTGCGTGTCACACACCCAATCT
This sequence comes from Loriculus beryllinus, assembly GCA_039877255.1. NCBI lineage: Eukaryota > Metazoa > Chordata > Aves > Psittaciformes > Psittacidae > Loriculus > Loriculus beryllinus. The sequence continues at coordinate 10,873 of JBCJKH010045984.1, read as the reverse complement.
CCTCTGCTTAATGAACCCATTGGTCAATTAGCAAGGTCCAAGGTCCCCTGGGACTGGCACCCTCCCGCAAACACTTGGTCTGTACAGACTCCACTCTCATTGCCATTAACAGCCCCACATGGAGAAGGAGCTTCAGCAGCTTGTGGTGTCCCTTGGGACCAGAATTGAACAAGACACAAAGAAACAAAGAAAAGCCTTCAGCCAGGAGGATCAGAGCTACTCGCCCTGAGCAGAGCAGAGCTCATGTGTTTCCTTTCTTATCAAAGGTGCTCAGTTGCCAGAGCCAGCAGCCTCAGGATGCTGACTGCACCCCCAGCACCTATCAGTGCTCTACTTCCAACACAGGACATTTGGAATGCTGGTGTCTTAGCAAAGATTTGCTATTAAGGCAGGCACCAGCCCATCCCTCAGCCCAGGGGCAAGCCCAAACCTGACTGATGAAGAGGAGCAGCCACACGTTCAAACCAGAGCTTACCAGTGCTGGGGGTCCCATCCTTGTTCACCCGGACAAGGAGCTGCGCCGGCACAGCCAGCCCGGAGCCTGGCCCCCCTTCCATGCTGACCAGCTGCAGCCGTGGTGTGGTGACCGGTGGGAAGCGGTAGAACTGGAATGTGAGGAAGATGGTCCTTGGCCACGTCCACTCCACACTGCCCTGAGCATCCCTGGAGAGAACTGGTTGGGTTAGCTCATGGCATGGCACTGCCTCCCCATCACAAGCTCCTTGTGTGTTTGGCACACACCCAGAGGTAAAAGAACAAGAGATGATTGGCAGCATCACAAGTATTTGGACTCCTCTGAAGACAGCAGGCATACGGTTTGCCTTGGCTTTCCAAAAAGCTTTGTAATTCCAGCTGTCTTCTGCCATATGCTACGACAGAGGAGCCCAGCAAAGACAACGCTTTACCTTCACACAGCATGCTGTCATGCACAGGAAAACCACAAGTGCAGCTTTATCGAGCCAAAGCCACCCCACAGGTGCCAACTTTCTCAACTCCATCTGCATTTATGGAGAAGCCCTGCATTAAGCAGCTTTTACACCACACTGCGGCTAATGGACACAATCGAAGGAACTGGAGTATGATTTAAGAGAGTCCAGGAAGGACAAGAACATCATCAAGGACGAGAGCTCTCCAGGGCTCTGCCTCCATGGCAGCTGCTGGAGGAAGGAGCTCCTTTGCAAGGACTTCTCCTGCTCATGGAGGGAAATGGCCTGGGGGGAAAGGACACTTCCCCCTGGGATCTGCCCTCAGGAGGCACCACGCAGTGCTGCCACCCCACCTGCCAAAAGCCAGGATCTGCAGGATTATCTCATTCCCTTGCAGAGGGTCGGCTTCCTCCAGATGCAGGCTGAAACTCGCTGGGTTTGCCGGCTCCGAGATGCCCACTGGCTCCTGGTTGCGGTCCAGGATCTCCGGGAAGCCAGCAGCGTGCAGGCGCGCCAGGGAGGCACGGGACAGCACCGTGTGGGAGCTGACAGAGAAACAAGGGTGAGCTGTGCAGAGGCAGACAGAGGGGACCCCCATGGGCTGGGCAATGGGGGCACAGGGAAGGGACAGCGAGCATCACCTGCCTGCCTGCAGCCCCACGGCAGCGATGGGCACCTGCAGCGGGGTGAAGGGCAGCGCCTGCAACTGCTCACCAGTGCAGTGCTCCGGGTCTGGCAGGCTCAGGTCAGACTCCAGGTGAGTGATGCCACCGTCCTGCCGAGAGCCACGGCCCGGTGGCACCAGGGACCGGCCCCCAGCCCGTGGTGGGGACACTGAGAGCTGGGACACCGATAGCTGGGGAGGAGAGCAGAGAGAATGAGAGCCCTGCACTGGCCCCTCTATGGTAAAGCAGCTCCTGTGTGCCGAGAAGCAGCACAGCTCAGTCGCCGGAGGGTTTGCACCTCTGTTTCCTTTTCAGCTGCTGCGCTTTCCCTGGCAAATAGATGAGAAAATGCAGCAGGAAGCTCAAACTGCTTAATGCGGACTCACGAAGCATTTCATTTCATCAAAAAATATTTGTGTGCATTGATCCCTGCATCAAGATACAAGAAAAAAAGGCATAAAGAGGGATCTCTGTATTCACAGCTCTCCTTAAATCCCAGCAGCTCCACAAGAAGTCATGCATCACTGTCAGCATGTACCGGGGAGTAAGAGTACCCAGCAAATCTGGGCTGACACAAACCAGAACTGCCCTTACAGGTACATCTGGGGCGTGAAAGGAGCTCAGGGAATCTTGCCCAGCATGTTATAGGCAGCCCTGGAGGAGGTGGATTTGAGCAGGACGTTTAGTGCCTCTTGGCTGCAGGAGCCAGGAAAGAGGATGGCACGGGGAGCACATCCCCTGGGAATGCCATGACCCACCGCCTGTGTCCATAGCACTTACCCCTGGTCCCCTTGGGGAGGCCACCGTTGCTGCCAGAGCCGTCAGACCTGCAGAGAGGGACAGGATTGATGCTCAAGTGAACCCTCTGTCACTGCTGTCCTCTCCACCACTGAGCACCCCCAATCTCCCACCAGCCTATTTGAATATTGGGGGTAAAGCCAGCTCAGCAAGGCAGCCAGCATTGCTCAGCCACTGCTTTGACTTATTTTTCCAATAACCCTGTTGCCTGGGGGGGTAAGTAGCATATTTCCAGATCCATCCGTTATTTTGCCGGGAATTAGGCTAACTCTGCTGCAAAAGGCAGCCAGCTCCAGCATCCCCAGACGGTGCCGCAGCTCCCTGCGGCCACGCAGCGCTGCCTAAGCGGGATGCTTAATGAGACGTGAAAGTTTGAAGATACTTTAAGGTTTTCATCGTTCCTCTGTTATTTCTTGTCACTCTCTTCAGCCTTTTGTGCCCCAGAATGGTACAAGCACCATCGTGTTTGGATTTGCTCAGCTCCTACGCCAGCACAACAGAGCTTGCTCTGCCGCGGGCCCTTCAGAGCGGACCAGAGGCACAGATGTTCCATCTCTGCATCCATGTGATGCAGAGACCTCATTTTGCTTCCACTACTGTGTGTATTCCAGCTATCTCATGCTGACTGCTGTGCAAAGGAAACCACCCTGCCTTCCTTGCATCTACAACAGTGGTTTCCTCCCATGAGGATGGCTTGGGTCAGTGTTCAGAGATGATCGACGGATCCATCAGCACCACCAGCAGCTGAGCTGATGGATGGTGCCCAAAGGGGCCAGAAGGCAGCATGTTTTCCAACAGAGCTCTACAAAATGTTCACCAAACGCTCCTCCAGCAGCTTGGGGTGCAGGCTGGCTCTCACATGTGGCCACTCACCTCATGGGATCACCACTGCATTTCCCAGTGCCACCAGTCCCTCAGAGACAGGGAAACACCTCTCAGCTCATCCCCCAGAATCACCTTACCAGAGCATCTCCCCTCACTGGGCACCCCATCCATGCTCCAGCACACTCTCCCCAGGCTGCAGCACATGAGCCCAGTGCTGGGCTGAAGCACACTTCTTCCTCACAGTGCAACTCCCCATCCTGGCCACTGCCAGCTGAAAGGTGACCAGGAAAACCTTTCAGGCAGCACCAGGAAGGCACCAGCAGCAATGCCACAGGGAGCCTAACGCACAGCCCCAGACCCCTTCACTTCACCTGAAGCTTTCTGCTCTAAAGCCCCTTACACCAGCAAACCCAGCTCCTCACCAGTGAGAAGCCAGCCCTGGCTGCAGCAAAGCCATGGTGCCACTCTGCCATCTCGTGGAAGGCACGGCAGCACCAGGGCTGGCATGGGAACAGAGAGCCCTGCACCAGCACTGCCCCGACCCGCGGGCTGGCACCAACTGCCCACCAGGAGCTGGATGAGCCCATAAATGTGTTTAAACACTGCCTGGTATCTGAAGCATCACAGCAAGACCTGTGTGGAAGCAGAGCAGGAGCAATGCTGCACAAAGGGAAGTTGGTTTCCCACAGACCACAACAGGCAGGATTATATGGAAATAAGCCAGAGAGGATTTCCAGGAGCCCAGACTCAGCTCCATGCCCAAACCCACACCAACAGCAGTTTTCTCTCCAACACAGCCAGCAGACCTGGCACCCCTGCACCATGGATAGATGCATTCCTGCACACACACACACCCACACCATCCAGCTTTCCCTGGAAAGGCACTGGCAGCACCATGAGATGGTTTCTTCCCCTCACCCTAAAACTGACATTTCTCCTGTCCTCATGTCTGAAGGGATTCTGAATCCAGACAGATGAGCAGCAGCACTGCCAGAGAGCACCGTGCTACTGCTGCACCCACCCAGCTCTTCCGGGTGCTGGGCACACAAGCCCAAATGCCATCAGAGTGACCCAGAACGGGAGCAGGCTGGAAATCCCTGAGGATCCCGCACATGGAGCGGCGCTACTACCACAAGGGACATTGGCAAGTTAAAGGGAAAGCTGAATGCAACTCAGTGGGAACTTGGTTCCTTCTGGTGATTCACAAGCTGCTCACTGCACCTCGCTGGAGCAGCGTTCCCCCCCCCCCGAGCAGACACCAGCACCACACTCTGTGTTTTAAATGTCAGCGATCTGGAAAACACTCACTCGGCGACGGCGTGGGAGGCTTCTCCAACTCGTCCCTGTCCTTACATAGGCTCTCTGCAGCAGTTACAACGTGTTCTTCCGAATCGGTGGAAACATGGAATCGGACAGTCCCGGACTCCACGTGCTTCCCCTGAAATTGGGAGTTAAACACTTCTTACTGTATGCCTGCAGCAACTGAAGTCAAGCAGCACTGGACACCAGGCGCACTTGTACCAGTGTAGTGCTCACTGGCAAGGTGGGGGGGAACAAGGGGTGGGAGCAAGGGGTGACAATCCTCCTTCCATCCCTCTCCATCCATCCCCAGATGTGCAGGGAGCTGCCTGGGCACTCACTAAGGTCTTGGCAAAGAGCCCCCCCTCACACCAAGCCTGCCCAAGCCCCATCAGCATCCCCAGACCCATCCCTCACCTTGCGGGAGCTCCTGCTGCCCGGCGGGGCCCGGTACACCAAGGTTTGGCAGGGCCCGCGGCGGGCACCCCCGTGCAGGGGCAGCACCACATCCGCCTCACCAGCGGCCAGCTCAGGGCTCCAGAGAGCCCAGCGCACGGAGCGCATGTCGGCTGCCTCACCGCGAGCACCGCCAGCCAGGGCCTGCGGAACACAGGGAGCAGGGTGAGCATCCCCAGATTGCCCCTGGGATGGAGGAAGGAGGGTCTCGCCTCCTCCCGCATCTTCCCACCCCTTCAACCCACCATGGAGACACTCTGCTTTCCAGCACCTTATTTCTCTTCTTGCACCCGTTTCCCCCCCCCCCAGTACAACTGCATCTTTCTGCTCCCACCCCTTTCAGGCTCCCAGAGGACCAGGAGCACTTCTGTGATGGAGAGGGATGTGGATCCATCCAGGTTTGCTTATCTCCCCTCTGCCAGCAGAACTGGTGCCCTCCTATGTGATTTCACCTCTGACACCCGACCACAAACTCAGGGCACACAGGTATGAATCCCACTTTCTCCCTGTAAGCCCTATGCCACCCTTCCCACACCGGTGCTCCGGTTTTCCGTGCACTTACCCCCTTTACCCAGCCCGCTGCTGATGTTATTCCCTCCCTGCAGGCGCCCACACCCCAAGTAATCCTATCTCACCCCTGCACCCACCTACACAAGGGACTACAACTTAGGTTATGGATCACCATAGAATCATGCTGCTACAAGGTAAAAGCACAATATGATGCTCTTCAAAACCAGCAGGGTTTTCAGCCCTTGCAGGTATTTAGCATACATAAGCTGAGACAGAGCCACCAGCACCAAAGAGCTCTAATCCCCCACCTCAAGCATACTGCATTAAGGGATATATTTGACACCCCCCCCCATTGCTGGCAAATGGGAAAGGCAGCGTAAAGGGGTCCACTTACCACAGCCCGCCCCCCTCAAACCAGAGGAGAGGTACAGAAGAGAACCGAGAGGTCTTTGCCAGCACCTGCAATCACCCTCATAGCCTGCTAATTATAGCACTGAGGACAAGGGGATCAGCCCCACACACAGCCCTGGGATTAACTGCTCTGCCCACGGCACACAACTGCAGCTGCAGCCCCAAATCCCTGTGGGGCCTTGGCTCTCAGCTTCCTAAAGGAGTTGAGCCCAACACAGAACTTCCAACAGCAAACCTCAGCTCCTTCCTGCCTCAACACAAATCCCTTTGGCCTGACACATGTGTCCCATGTTATAAACACCCATTTCTCCCCCAAGAGAGATCACCTCCTGCAGTGAGTGCCTTAGCAGGGACATTAGTGAATCCTAACAGCCATGGATTCAGTGGCACCAAGGAGGTGATGGCTCCAACAGCAAAGGGGCTCTGGAATGCACACTTGAACAGCTCTTTAAGCTGGGTTTAGCCTCCAGAAAAGTTAAACTGAAATACACGTTAATGATCAATAAGTAGGCATTAACAAGCCTGGCCTCTGCAGTCAATACAAAAGCTTCTCCTGGCTTTAAAATCCAGAGAACCTCAGGCTGAAGCTCAGGGGTTAACTTCTTCTCGTCAGAAATGCCAAATTCTAAAGAAAAGCCTTTTTTAAATTAAAAAGAAAAAGCTGAAATGCTCCAAATTAGCTTCCCAGAACACGATGGGACTGCTGCAGGCCACATTTCTCCATACACAGTGGAGAAATGGATCCACATGTAATTAAAATGATTCAATAGCCCATTTGCAGGAGATTTGCTGCGGAAAGCACCTGGACACTTTGCAGGGCCGTTTGTTAGGTAGCAGGAGCTGCAGCGTCCAAGGGTGCAGGATGGCAAAACAGGGGCAGAGGATGGGGTTCCTCAATGAGGATTCACTCCCCAGCAGCAGCACATCTGCACGCTTTAATACAGGACGAAGTGCCCACACTCTGCCCTACCTTCCCACCGGCTCTCCCCGCGCTGCAGAAGACGTATTCCAGCTGGAAGCAGATCCCGAACGCCGGGTGAGGAACCATCTCACTGAGGTGGATGCGGCTCCTCAGCACCAGGGCTTGACCCGCACCCCTGCACCGGGACGGAGAGCGCCTGTGGGCAACGCACAAGGCAGGAGGGAAGCAGCACAAGCAGTGGAGGGCCTCCCCCTTACCTGGCTCCGGAGCCGGGCACCCCCGTGCAGCCACCCCGCGCTGCCTCTGTCCCCGGCACCAGCACAGCCACCTGCGGTGCCTGCACGAAGCACAGCCCGTTGTGGACACCGACGTGCAGCCGCCGCTCCCGAACCACCATCCCATCGCCATCCGGAGCGGCGTTAGCCTGCGACAGGCAGGTTCTCAGCTTGGGTAGTGAGGAGGCACAGCACCCCTCCCCAGGTCACCCACAGCCAGAAGTTCAGGCAATCCATCGGAAACTCGGAGCAGGAGCAACCCCCATGGTGGCTGATGGATATGAAAATCGTTCATCTTTAGGGCATAGTTGGTGCAAATCTGGCAAATAAAGGATCTGGCCAGCGGTCCTGCTCCAAAAGAGACATACTTATTGTGCTCTGCACCTTGTCTTTGCATTTTCCCAAACTCAAGCTCTGCTTATCAGTTTCTGGATGCTCAAAACAAAGCCTACAGAGAGCACGTGTGTGCTCAGCCAGCAGTAAAGCAAGGAGAAGGCTTGTACACCAAATCAGGGACTTTAAGCAAAACAAATACCATTTAGCTGAACCTTTCCACTCCACCCATAAATGAAGCACCAGCATCACTGGTCATGCATCAGGCTTTCCCCCCGCTTAACTGCACCAGCAGTACCTGCAGCAAGCGATCACTGTTCAGCAAGTCCAGCAGCTCCTCCTCAAACTCCTCCAGGGATGGGTACAGACTGACAGACAGCCTCTCCAGATAGCAGGTCACCGGCTTCATCAGCTGGAGCTTCTGCAAGCAGCCACCTGAAAAGACAAGGTGGTGGCCACAGGTCACGCTGTGGCCAGGGAGATGTCACAAGGACCATGGGGACACCAGAGCCAAAAGCAGCAGGGAAGGGGAAGGAGCCCTTACTCGTGTCTCCGCACACTGGCAGCAAGCCGGGAATGTTCTGCAGCCCAGACACTGGTAGGTTTTCAGGGAGGAGGTGAAATATCGTCTCCAGGGGCTGGTGGGGCTTCAGGGTGTACTGCAGGTGGCTCTTCTCCATCACCGTCAGGTATTTGTTCTCTGAAGAAGAGAAAACATCCCCAAATGATCGAAGGTGTGGAGACAGCCTCACGGCACCACTGCTAATGTTATTATCCATGAATGCACATGCTGGGAGCAAAGGAAAACCCAGGTTTGCCCAGCCAGGCTTTTCCTATCTGGCAGTAAGGCAAGTCCACTGAACACTACATACGGACCACATATAACATCAACACTCATGTGAGTAAGAGAGGCCACCAAGACAGGAGCAAGGCACCACATCCTGCTGCTGCTCACTTTCCATGGGCTCCTGAAAGCGTGGGTGCAGCAAGGCACGAGGCGTCCCATGGTACAGCTTCAGCCTGAAAGTAAAGAGCACACAGTCAGTAAATCCACCCTGAAGCACACCTCCCTCTTTCACAATGCCTCTGCTCACAGTCAGAAACTACTCTGTACCCATGCTAAAACCCTGTCCTTTAAGGAAGGAGCAGGCATCACTTACAAATCCACCACTGCTTCTCCATCAGTGAAGAACTCCAGGTTTCTAAATGCTGGCTTTGTTTCTGCACCCTCAGGACCACCCTTCCTCCCCTCAAAGCAGCCATGCCCGTTGCCACCCTGATGCCCAGCACCCCCCTTAACGCAGCAGCAAGGCAATGACACCTACACTCTGTCCTTGGCAGCCAGGTCCTTCACCTCCGACCCGCTGCCAAACAGAGGGATGACTCCAAAGCCACAGGAGAGATGCTGAGAGCTCCCATCCTCTTTCTTGGTCGTCGCCACCACTTCCACAACAGCAGCAATGCCAGGGTGGTTCAAGGAGGTGTGGAAGTAAATGGTCTGGGGTGGAAAATGAGAGAGAAAGGGTACTGCAGAGCTGGTGGAGCCTGCTGCAGAGCAATGCCTGTGCCATTGGGACAGCCAACAGCATAACCAGAACATCCATTAAAACTTCCAGACAGAAGCTCATGGCAAATGACCCCAGATCTCAACCTCCTGAAACCTCAAACATCATCAACTTCTGTTTTCCTTCCTTTTTTTTGGTGCTAACACCCATTTTCCAGAGTAACTCACAGGCTGCAGAGCCAGTAAAAGCAGAGCAAGCCTCACACCAGGGCAGCCAAAGGAGTCAGAATAACCCAACCCAGTGTGGGGAGCAGAGACAGGGGTGGCCTGGTCCTGCATGCACGAGGGGACAGAACACAGGTCACCTCTTCAGGACAAGATTTAAGGCTTGGTTCATCTTTCTATTAAAGACTCATTACCGCAGCGTCCCATGGAAAACGTTTACCGTAATCACCGGCTGTCAGGAAAGGATAACGGAGAGAGACATTACCCCATCAACCCAGGGAAATAAATCGCTATTCTATTATCTTTTATTGCAAAATACCGCAATAATGACCTCTGGTTGCAGAGCCAGGGAGCCCTTGCAGCAGCTCCGTTGTAAAATCAGGCTCGCTGTCCCCTCTGTGAGCATCAACAGTGGCTTGTGACAGCGCGGTCCTCTAAACCCCACAAGGGCAACGCAGCACCAGGGTCACCTTGACCCACCACACATGCGGACCCGTGCCCCTGCCCTGGTTTTAGTCCATCCCTCTTTAATAAAGCATGGGTTAGATGAGAATTAAAGCACTTGGGGAAGAAATGCACAGGTCAGTGCCTCTCAGACACTGCTACTGATATAAATAAATGAAGGAACACAGCACTAACCCATGCTGCACCTCACCTGCAGCACTGGGGAGGTGGCGTCTCTCGAATGAGGGGCACCCCAGTTTGTCGCTGTCAGCAGCATCACTGGATGAGCCTGGTTCCCAGGTAAGGAGAGGGAAGCGCTGCGCTTTCCCTTCCTTCCCACTCGTGAGCAAACACTGCTCTCTGCTGCCAGCCCTGAGCGCAGCAGGCAGCACAGCGCACACCGCGGCTCCCAGGCTGCCCTGGAAGCAACCCAAGACCTCAGCTTCCCCGTTCCAGCAAACGCTTAATAAAGCTTTCCATTAAACAACGCTTAATAAAGAGCTCCATTAAAACTTAATAGCTGGGCAGAGTCTGGGTGCAGCCTGGGCAAAGGATTGGGTAGTGCCAGGAAGGAAAATGGGTTGGTTCTGCTGCCTGCATGCAGGAGAACAAATCACTGCATGCAGAATCAGCAGCAGGACAAGGCACAGAGCCCGCGCATGCTTCAGGCTCACTGTGTTTAAAGACTCCTGGCTGCAGCACACTGTTGTGGGACCCCAGAGCTGCACACTGACGAAGTAAACCAGCACCGAAGCAGAGCAGCTCCAGCGTCCACTCCAGCAAGAGCAACTCTTCCCTTCCTGCATTAAAATCCTCCCTCCTTGGACCCTGCTCCTGCAGCTCCACCCATTCCCTGATGGATCGCTGCCCATTCCCAGGGTCTGCTGGTGCTTCCCCTGCACCCACCTCATTGAACACCGCCTTGGGCAGGCACGATGGGGCATTGCGGGCAACTCGAAGGCTGCTCCTCCAGGTCCTGCCGAAGAAGTGGTGGTAGGTGGCATCGAAGAGGGAGAGGCGCAGCTGGTAGTGAGCTCCCTGCAAGGCAGGACAGGATCAGCCCCACTGCAGAACACCCATCTCAGCACCCCCAATCTGCAGAACATGCTTTGGTGAGTGGTGGGGGACCAAATAATTCACTTTTAAAGTGTTACACAGAGGGTTTAGCTTAAAAACAAGACTGGTTTGGGTTGAAGGGACCTCAAAGCTCATCCAGCTCCAACCCCTGCCACGGGCAGGGACCCCTTCCACTGGAGCAGCTTGCTCCAAGCCCCTGTGTC
>JBCJKH010045982.1:7535-20298 GCA_039877255.1 Loriculus beryllinus | reverse complement strand
ATGGGCTGTAAGGTTAACATGCAAATATCATGTTCATAGCCGTACCCAGACCTGCATATACTGCACAGTAGACTTTGACCTGCTACTGCTTTTTTTCCCTCATAAGAAATGGAGGTTTTTATATACCTTTCCCACTCTCATCTTCAGTCTTCTGGTGTTGCTCACAAGTGCTGAGGCACTTGCTAATGAGAGGGTGATGTGCTGCTGCTAGCACATCCCTTCACACCCCTGCATCTGGGGGCTCCTGCTGCACCCCTGAAGACATCCTGCTCTGTTCTCCACTGCTGTTTCTAGAAGTGAAAATGCAGACCTGGGTTTGGAAGGCTTGGCTGGTACTAGTTTTCTTCTATTTCTTTGTGGCTTCCTGGCTTTTAATGAGCAGCTGTTGATGGCAGGCTACAAGAACTCTTAGCTTCAATCAAAGACTGCAGATTTTGAGCACAATAGATGCTTTGCTAGGCAAGATACGGCTAAAATTGACTGCACCACAGAATTGATTAGAGAGAAGGCAATTTCAGATGTAAGTAAAGGTGCCTTCCTTCAATGGTAATTTTTTTTGTATAGGATACAAGGTGGAAGACACCTGGCTTGACCTCTTTGGTATGTACAGTGACTGTCTTGTGATGTGGATGGTGTCAGCAGGCCAACTTGCATCCTTTTGGATCATTAATTTTCAATATGGCTCTTACTGAAGGTGCACCCTTACAGAAAAATCTCTTAAGGGTTAGATGCTATAGGAGTGCCTTTCCTCAGGAATTCAGCAGTGAGCAGTTGTGCTGCCGTCTGCGTTTCTTTCCTTGCTAGTGAGAGGTGTGTGTGAGGAACAGCCCTCTCCAAGAATTTCCAGAGCAGTTCAGAGAGATTTCCATTTTCTGTTCCACTCATATGGGTGATAGTTTTAAGACATATTTTCGCCTCCTCAAAATCTGCTCTTTGTATTTCACAGTTCTGTCAACCTAAACCCACTAATCCTCTAATCACCTTAAATTAGCTCTAAAGGTCTTGGCTCTCCACTGAGCTCTTTTGATGCTTTTGAAGAGCATTCTAACAGGATCGCACGATGGATTGCACTGCTATTTTGAAAGACTGGCTGTGAAAACACATTTTTCCTGCAAACATCAATTTTAACCACTAGTGTGTCAGAACTGAACGCCTATTGTTGTCCTTTTAGGTGAGACTTGCGTTGCTTTCTCAGTGAGTGAGCAGCTGAAACAGAATTGTGTGGTACTGAAGAACAATGACTACTATATAGCTAAATGTTTTTCTGGGCCTGCAGGCTGAGACCAGGAGCTAGAACTGGGAACAAAATACATTACTTTTGCAACTGTAAGCAAAACACCCTAAATCTTACCCCGTTTTTGTTTTTCCCATTTTTCGTGTTACTCAGAAAATCAAGTGTCTGCTATGATTCAGTCACAGTTGTGTATTTTCTGCACAACCTTATTTCCTCTTACATATGTATGTATTTTCATTTTCAATACTGTGAATCAGTACAGGTTATAGTTATTCTGTTTTGATGTGAAGATGCCAGCATGTTACAATATAGAAACCTGTCTTGCCATAGAGGAATGCTTATGAATACACTAACTGAAGTCTCTTGGAACACAGCAGTAGCTGTAGGTCTCATGAACTGTAAATCCATTTATGGCTTGTGTGGCAGACAGTGCATGGACAGAGTGGAATTACCTGGTCTTGGGCTTGCTTTAGAGGAACTTTGGACTGAAGAAACCTGTGAGGCAAAGTGAAGTTGGGAGAGATGAACTCCAGGCAACTTCAGCCAGTAGGATCCTTACTCAGGTGCAGGGACTCACAGGTTCTGGCTGGAGAAGGTATGTACTAATGACCATGGGAGAGACTTCTCACCCCTTCATAATCTTTTTAGGGTCTTTCCTTACTCAGGAAAGAGAGCTTTCACAATTAACTTGTAGGAGGAGACAAGGGTGATTGGCTGATAGAAAGTGTACCATGGTCATGCTAGGCCATAGGGGAGGCCACAGAGCAGGGCACGTGTCTTTTGTTTTGAATGCTGCATTACTAATTGTGTCTGATCGTTATAGTATCACACACATCCAGGTTGTGAAACTGCTGGGGTATTGATGTATCAACTGCCATTGCTGTGCTGTGCCCTCTTCTGCTCTTTCTTCAGAAAGTAATGTAGAGTCAAGCAAAATGTTTCATTCACTCACGAGTGCCTCAGCCTGGAATTTTCAGAAGATGTGAAAATCTTCCAGTTGAATTAGAAAATTACAGCTTGAATTAGATAAATTGGTCTTTGATGCTTTGTTTCAGGAGTATGCTCAGTTAGTTTCATTCTGTAAGAAAATATTTGGGTCTTTTGAACCTTGTTTTTGATTTGGCAAAATCTTGTCACCAAGTTTGAGTGTTTTATAGGTAGTTTGGATGGCAAATATTTATTATCTGTTTGGAGTGTAGCTGTTGTAGCAGCAAAAGTCACCCTCTGTGCTGAGCACTGTATATTTAAATAGATAAAGTACAGAAGCAAAGGACTATTTTCATCTATTTTACTGATGGTAAAGTGAGGCTCAGAATCAGACCCATGTTCCAACCTATTTCCAAGATGGGATCAGTTTACCACTGTTGGTCTGAGTCCAGGAATCGTGTTCTGCTAATGGGTCAGTACTGCAAACGAAGGCATGAACTGAAGCACACTTCTGGATTGCATTTATGGTCTGTTTAATGGAAGCTTTATGCTATGGTGGTTCACGGAAAGTGCTGTTAGCTGTAGACTAAAAGGAGTGGGAATCAGTATTGCTAAAGGAAAGCAGAGCATTGCACTTGATCTGCCAGAGGAAGGGGGTTTGCCTAGAACAAACGTGTCTGCGTAAGAGGGGGTAAACTTTTGGTTATTCTCAAAACATAGTCCTGTGAGATTGGCCTCTACTCACTGGGCTGCACAGGAGTAATGTAGCATATGGAAATGTTACCTTCAGATTCATAGAATAGCTGAAGTCAGTGTTCTTTTTATTATTTCTTCCAAATGTTCATAGTGTGTGTATGTGAACGGGAGAAAAAAAGAGTTCAGGAACCACAGAGACCTTGCATTAAAAATAAATTGCTGCCTGGGGGAGTTATGCTTTATGGTCAAGTTTTAAAACCATTGATAATAAGAGATGTAAGGAAAATGGATTTTACATTACTGCACAATACGTAATGATGTGTGTCTATAACCTCTCCTAGATTCCTGTGGCATGTGCAGGATTTAAGCATTTGTAACAGTGCTTTGGGAGTCCTGCTATTTGTTCAGAGAAAATCTCAATAGTTTTCAGCAGAAAAGAATATGGTTCATGAGCTGATCTCCTTCCTTCTGCGTTCTTTTTAATAGTCATCCTGGGAATATGCTCCGGTTACGATTGTGCTGCTTGCTTTGGTGGAGAACGGCAAGATGAGATTTAATGTAGCGTGAAAGACATTGAACATGAGAGAAAAGGGATGGAGGAGAGGAAAAAGTTTATGCTCCCTACTTGTCAGCATCATTTTGTCCCTGCAGCATCTTTTTTTGCCCTCTTTTCTTCTGCACTGGGATGCAAAGTGTGTGAGACAAGCATGTTGCTTAGTAACACGAGGTGAGCAACCTGTGCAGGGAAAGAACAGCCGGGCAAGGGGAGGGAGCAGGGATACTTACAGCCCTGATTTCAGCTGCTCCTTTCAGAAATGAGACAGAGAATCTTTTGCCAAAGCAATTTTCTTCTGCATTTCTTTTCCCAAACAAGTGCCTTTCTCACCACACAGGATACACCCAGCTGAGGTATTACTGTGGTAAAGGACTGTGGTCATCTGGAAATCATACAAATCACAGATCCCCAGAGTGAATACAATGCAAAAATGCACCGGGGAAAATTCTGATTGCTGGAATGCAAAAGGTTGAGTTGCTTGGGCTGAACTCTGCAAAGTCTGGAATGAACTGGTGTAATGAGAGGAGGAGCTTCCTCCCATCCAAAGGTGGGGTGATGTACTTTGGAACAAGCCCTTTTAATGGCTGCAAATACCAGAGGAGACAGAGCTCGTTAGCCAAGTCTGGTCTCAAGATCTGACTGTGTTAAGAACCAAGTAGAAGGATGGTGTCACTCTGCCAGAATCTCCCTTGCAAATGTTAGAAGAGCCAAAGAAGGTGTCTGTTCAGGCTAATTTTATTGCCAGGTAACTTCAACAGTGCTGTGGAAATTCATGCCCGTTTTTAAATGGATCTGCTGAAATACAGGTGCTTTGCCTCAATACACAGCCATGGGAGATGGAAGAAAAGGCTGCAAATAGTATCCGTATGCCAAACACTGCTGGCGGAGCTTGTGATGGAGCGCTGAGCACATCAACAATTAGCTCTGGCTGTGCATATAGTGAATGTAAAGCCAGGTGACCTCATGCTAGTTTGAAATACTTACCCAGCCCATGGCATTGGCCCTGTTACGTTCTTGCCTGCTAGAAAATGTCAGAATAAATACTTGTCTTTTTCTAGTGAGCCTAGAAAATGCAACAAGCTTGAGTAATACGAGATGTCAGGGGTGCATGCTCCTGAGATGAGGTACTCCAGCCTTGGCTCCCCAAAGTCCTCACTGAACTCCACTGTTCAGGTGGAAATCTGGGAGGGAACGGTTCCTAAAGTAGAATCTCATGGTGGCTTTGTAAATCAAATCTGAAATGAACTGACACCAAAACACTATATTGAATACAGGGCAAAGCTGTAACTTGCTAGTGTCAGTCGTTCTATACAGGGATCGCTGCCAGTAAGCAGCCAGATGAATTATTCTTCCACAGGATTCCTAAGATTTAGATCCACAAAAGTAGGTAGTTTCCTAATTCTCCTTGGTTCCAGTAGAGCTTGGGCATCTACATAATTCTGGTGATCTGAGCCAAAGAACCTTCTGCTAGGAGCTTTGCAAAGGACGTGTGGAAACTTTAGCTTGTTACTGGTCACTAGGGGAATTTTGTGACTTGTTAATTTAAATGCTCAGTAGATATTCTTACAATTCCTTCTAAACCATATATTGATTTGTGCATTGCATGGCTGCCAGTGCTGGACTCTGCCATTCAGGAAGACTCGAGAGCACCTTTTGTAGAATAGAATTGTAGAATCAACCAGGTTGGAAAAGGCCTTTAAGATCATCAAATCCAACTGTTCCCCAGCATTGCTAAGGCCACCACTAACCCATGTCACTGAGGGCCTCATCTACACAGTGTGTGAACACTTCCAGGGCCTGCATGTCCCAAAAGCTCGTGCTGCTGTATGATACTAGGTGTAACGGAGCAGAAATACTGAATTCTGTTTGTTTGTTTCATAGTCCTGCAACTATGAAGATGCGTTGCATATTATTTTAGTCTTCATGTGTGCAAAGCTCTGTGCTAGCTTTTGTGAGAAGCTTAGAATGGCTTGTAAATAGGGAGGCCAGTGCTTATGGGTGGATGATCCCAAAATGAGGTAAAATCCACACCAAAGTATTTCAAAGAATTTTGTATAGCTCCACATCCTGAGAAGACAACTGCTGGAATTGCTTGTGATGTACTTTGTAGGGAGGGAGGAAGAGAGGGGAGTAGAATTCTGACATTGTAAATAATGTCTAAAAACTACAGGGAATGGAAGGTTAGGATGATATAGATCTAGACTTTCTTGAGGCAGCTCCTACTTCTGCTTTGGTGCTGGAAGATTGGACAGGAAAATGGGGATAAAGGAAACTCATTTCCCTTTTAAGACTTCCCTTTTAAGACAGTGGGAGAGCTGTAGCAGAGCATCAAGTAGCATGCCAACCAGATGTCAGTACCAAGGCAGCTTTCTCTTCCCTCTCTGTTTTCCTTACAGATTGATTTGTGAAACCCAGCTGGCACCAGGAAATTCTCACTGATGGGGACCATTTGATTTGGGAATTGCTACAGTGAAAATAGTAAGACAGTGGTGTTTAGTTCTCAGTTGGCATTTCTGTACAATCTGAGCAGTTAAAAGGAGACTCTAGTGTCTGTATGTTTGATGTGAGGAACAGCAGAGGTGCGAGGCTGCAGAGGGACCTGTCATTACCAGCCACTTGGTTTGTTGAGCTGATGTCATGGTAGAGCATTGAAAAGCTGTGAGGAGTGGAGGAAAGCTATTTGTACCTGTCTGTCATTTCTAGGGAACTTTACCTGAATAGTTTGCTTCATCATTAGTGAGATGTTTTTCCTTTAAATCCTGTTATCTCAACATAAGATCATAAAGCAGCACATGCAGAAGGGCACTGAGTCATTAGCTCTGGGCTATCAAAAAGCTGTGACATGATATCAAATTCCATTAGTGTCTAATGTTGCAAATCTTTGTTGTTGAGGTATTTCTGCTGGATTTACATATAAGCAATTTAGATTTCCGTTCAACCAGTGTATTCTCAGGAATAATTTCAGTGTATCAGCTTAATCCTCAGTATGCTCTGCTTAAAAGGATGAATTTTGTAGTTGAAGCTGATGTTATTAAAAGATTTAGTTGAGTGATGTCATTTTCTGTTTTATCTAAACTGCTTCTTTCATTTTAAACAATTAAGCATCACAAATTCATCTCAGAGGGCATAATTGCATTGATAACATCGAATGCATTGTATTTTTGTCCATGTTTCAGAATTGTTTGTCTACAGTGAAGTCTCTGAACAGAGAGTGCTTCACTGGTACTATTTTGTTTGGGTCCTTTTTCCTTTCTTTTGACCTTGGTGTGTCCTTCAGCTTTGCTGGCAATGATGCTGCATTGCTTGGAGGCCAATCTCAGCAGAGAACCCTGTGCCATGTGTGATGTCAGCTCCATGTCAGCAGGCTTGTGAGGTGAAGAAGACTCACTGCCTCTTGCTCTGAAATTCAGACTCTCTGGAAAATGCTCATTTCTGTTGCTGGGGTTTGGGTTTTGCTGAAGTTCTTTTGGAGAGGAAGGAGGAAGTCAGTAGCAAAACGGGAACAGTGAGAGAAAAGATTGGTAGGGAAGGATTTGAAATGACTCTCCTGTGTATTTATGATTTGCTTGGCAGAAGAGGGTATAAACCACAAATGCTTGTGATTAAAAATAAATAAATAGAAAGATGAAAACAGATGCAGTAAGAAGCTGCCAGTGTTGTTATTTGAGATTAAGCTGACCAAATAATGAGAGCTACAGAGTGTGATCTGCTCTGCTCCTAAACCTATCTTGGATTATTTAAATCTGTCCTTTATTTAAATACATGTCACGTTGTCATATTAAGGTTTCTACCTAAAACAAAAAGGATTGTCAGGAAAAACAGAATTTGGCTTAAAATCAAAGGCATGAACATGAGCCATAAGTCAGTAGATTTTATAAATTCCATATGAAGGCTGCCTGTGGTCTGTGATCAGGTGGAATTTTTCATCCCTCAGAGATCGCTTTGGTGGGCAGCGTCCTCCTTGTCCTTAAGCTTTCTAGGAAAACTTTAGGAAGTTTCAGTTCAGTTCATGTGGAGGGTGTGTTTATTAATGCTTGACTCCATGGTCTCTGTTCTGCTGAGCTTCTACTGAATTTGATATTTTCCTTTCAACATCAGACAAATTCTGATAATGTGAAAACGTTAATTTGTGATGAACTGTGTGAAGTTACCTATTCATGAGCAAGACCAGAGATGACAGTGAGAAAGAGTTCATGTGTCTGGATTCTGCAGAGCTGGCAAGAGCATCAAACTCAACAGAAAACAAGCTCGTTTCTAACATGCGCTTTTGCTGCCCTGGATACTAGCAGAGCAAACACAGTGTTTCATTGGTGTGGTTCCAGGGCTACTGCAAAAAGAAAGAATACTGAGGGCACAGTGTGCATATTTACAGAGAAACTGAGGGTACATGTGGTTTAAAGTCATTGCTTGGACACGCTGCTCACATGTGGAGCAGTGCTGTGATGCACATAGACAGCTGAAGGAGAAACCCATCTGCTAGGGAGAGGACAAGAAAGTTTCTTTCAGTCTGAGGCCCTGGGACCTGAGCTGTGATGCCAGATGATGCTTTGTACGGTTATCTTCAATGAAGTTCAGTCTACAGTCTAGTTTCCAGTGACAGCGATGGTAATGCACTTCCCAATTCGAGACATTGGTTTGAAATGTATCATTTAAATGGACCATATTCTGGTAGGATAGTGCCTCAGTCTGTGTAGCTGGGCAGCTAGACCTACCCGCTTGCTCCAAAACAGCTTGATGAGGACTGTGTAATTAGGAACACCAGCCCAGTGTCAAAAACCTTTAAATAAATGGTGAGATGTAAGGCAAAGCCTGTCCTGGTATACACTTGAAAACCCATTAGTGTTCACAATGGGAGTGGATAACACTGGAGCCACTCATTCAGTGTTGTGGCATAGTGAAATATGGTTGAAATAAATGAATGTTAATGAATGTGGCATTTGGAAAATGCCTGAAGAGTCCTGTAGCTGCAGTGGCTTCCTTTGTGTACCCTTGCAGTATACAGTAAGCTGAGTATTTTACATTAAAAAATTGGTACTTGATATGATGTGAGCCTAGATTTGAGTTAAGGCAGAAGTTCTTACCTGTGAGGGTAGCGAGGCTCTGGAGAAAGGTGCGATTCCAAGTCCTCATGATCTTACTTTAATTAGAAGAGGGAGGTGCTTTAAAGGTAAGGGAAATATTCATGTAAGCAAAACTAATTGCTTAGCTTTAGTGATTACCTCATTTGATATTTGCTCTCAGAAACACATAGAAAACACCTATTCATATAGACAGAAATCTTTCTTATGTATCTAGATTTAGAAGTTGGTCCTTAAGCACCTCAGTAGTTTTGACCTCCCTCAGAAAACTGGTTTTTTATGTTTCATATTTGTATTGCACATTGCTCAGCTTTATAAATACAAAATGCAGTGCAACACAGCAAAGCACTGTCATCTAGCTGAATAACTGCAGCTGCACCAGGAGAAAGGACTACCTAATTTAGATGAAAAGCATGTGACAGCTTTTGACAGAGAGGAAGATAAGGCCAAGATAATCAATGAGTGGCTGCTCATTGATGTATTAGAGCTACTACAGCATCTGGTTTGAATGCTGGGCAAGCTTCTCTTGTAGGAATGGGTAAAGCAGTGTCAGTGGTTTATGTGAACCAGTTGCTACTACAGAAGTTCCAGTGAGTAGATGAATAGAAAGGAGTAGTATTGTCTACAGCAGGACTCCCACTCTGCTCTTTATATGGATTGTGACTTTCATCTTGTGTGTCTGAGAAAGCTTTGAGCAAAATGTTGTTATGGAAAATACCCTCATATCTTTCAAATGCTGAAGTCCAGATGTTCTGCTGGAACTGATTATAATACCTTGCTCAGAAGGTATCTTAACTCCTGCCTCTTTCCTTTGATCCAAGGCAGAAGGACTGGGGGGAACGATTACATGACTGACTGGGATTGGAAATATCTGATGGTCAAAGCACAGTGCTCTGTTCCTCTCAAGAAATGGGATGAATGCAACTGCAAATAGTAACCATCTGTAGCAGGCTGGGAAAAATTAGAAGGAAATGGAAATTCTTCACCCTTTGGACTTTATTTTAAACTCCAGGACAAAACTGCTGGAGGTATATACTTTAAGAAACCTTTTATAGGGTTGGGTTTTCAACTCCAGCTGCTTCCCAAGACCTCAAATCTGTCTCAGCTGCAAAGCTCATATGACATGGCTATTAGCTTGATTGGGAGGCAAAACAAAATGACTCCAAGATAGATTAATGAAGTAAATGATGATGTTACAAAGGCTAGTTTAACATGTATTGTGAGAAATGGATTCACTCAGAATCTGGAGAGGACTGTCATCTGAAAAGATCTGCGCTACCCTAAAATTGCTACCCCTCAATCCTCAGAATTCATTCTGAACTTTAATCCTATTTGGAACCGTAATACATTTGGAAATAGCAAAATCCAGGCACCCTTCACTTTTCATTAGGAAAGGGAAGCATGGAAAGGGGTATCAAGGTCCTTTGTCTGAGGAAAGGAGTTTTCCATCCATGTCCTTCAGGCAGTGATGTGGTGACTATTGCTTAGTGTGAACTGGGAAGGGAGTCACATATCGTGACTCTCAGGACAGTCAGTGCCTGGGAAGTACTGGCCTTGGTTGGCAATTTTGCAGTGGTGAGAGGGGGTTGGTGGAACTCTGCACTGTAAATTTGCTTATGGGCAAATAGGACACATATGTAACTTTCATAGAAATCCGAGAATGTACTGTTAGTGTAATTGAAACCTTAATGATCCAGTTCAAGATTCATTAGTAGTCTAGATGGAATTGACCTTGATGATTTCTTCTTTTTCACTCTAGGATTCATTTGTGGTTTTATATGTTTACTGGCATGCTATTATATTTTCCTTCTTTTATTCCTTGCTCATTTCCTTCCTTCCCTCCTTCCTTCCTTTCATTCTTCCCTCCCTCCTTCTCTCCCCTGCAGCTTCACATTACATGTGGATTTACTATATATGATGCCTTTCACATACTTTAAATAGCATTTCTGTGTTCTCTGTTTCCCTTAATCCCAGCTTTGTCCACCTCTAGGTCTGTGTTTCTTTAACTCACCATTGATTTGTTTATAGCCTTGGGGGTCTCCTGTACCCCAAATATTTCCATCCCATGTCTATATTCCTGGATGCCCCATCCTATGTCTTCAGTACTCAAGGTTTCTGCTGTAGTACGAGGCTTGTGTTTCTCTGCATTATATCATTGCCCATTTCACACAGAATTACTGCTTGTTACACTATCAAACTATGGTTAGAGCATACAGAGATAACAGCAGTAAAACGGATAACTGGCCATTTAGGGAAATTGCTGTCATGGCTAAACCAAGTAAAACAGAGCTGGGGCAGGTCTGGAGAGGCTCAGACAGAGCAGCCCTGCCAGGCTGCAGCTCTGAGGTCTGCAGACCCTCTACAAAGCTTACAGCTTAGTACTAGCACAGCTAACTACCCATAAACCTGCTCCTCTTCCTGCTAGTGAAGGTTGGACTAGATGGTCTCCAGAGGTCCCTTCCAGCCCTAGTGATTCTGTGATTTACATGGGCAAAACTGCCAGTGCATTTTCACAAGTTCCTTTTGAATCAGGTCTAGAAGAGTCTGTCTGTGCGTATGGTGTTTTCATGCACACATTCCCCATATTCCTCACCTGCACATTGCATTTGTGCATGTGGTTTAGGGTTGTCAGCACTTGAGCAAGGAGCATCAATCAGTATAGTTTTTTCTAACAAGAAACTGCTGACTTCTCAAAATGCCTGACTTGAAATGATCAGAAACATCTTAGTCAAGCCCTGTAAAAAAGCCCTGAGATGACAGGCACTGCACGGTGGTGCCTTGCAGCACTATATGCCACTTTTCAGGTAGGAAAAGAGTCTTCATCATATGAGTCCTTGCCAGCAGTGCCTTTTTAGGATTCAGCTCAAGCAGAGCTCTGCCACCACCATGTATCATCACCATTAGTGGTCAAAATTGGAACTTTCATGGACCTGAGAGCTCAAGCATATCTTGGTTCCTGCCTGTGTATTTGAGCAAGCACTATCCTGACCTATGCCCAGAGGAGAAGGGACTTCAAGGATATACTCAACCAATACTACTTCTGGTGTGAAGTGAGACCAAGCAGAAACAAAACTGTTTCTTTCAAAATTTAGAGGAAAAAAATGGATCAAAAAAAAAAAATCAGAACAATCTTTTTTATTTAGACATATTCCAACCCAAAAAACCCCATAACCCAGTATTGCTTCCTTATGGTCTCTAGGTACAAGACAGTTTATATGAATGAGTAACATTTCCACAGTGTTATTGCTAGACAGGAGAATCCTTGAACATATTTCCCTCCTACTCCATTGCTTTCTTGTTTTCCAAGTGGCTTTTGAAGAGATGATGCTCCCCTGTGTTTGTATTTAGCTGTCATCACCTGCCCACACAATGGATCTTTTTCATTCAGCAGAGAAAAAACTCTTTCCCTGGATGGGGTAATTTTTGGATGAAGATCCTTTTGAATTGCTGCTCCTTGTGGTATCCTCAGCTCTGTATAGCACAGGTAAATGTTTCCAGTTTTCAGCTTTGTCAAGGGAAAGATTGCTACAAACTTCTGTGCTAAGCCTTATCTCTTTCTTTACACTCTGTAATTGCATTTTTCCTTTAGCCTCTTTTCTTTAAGCACTGCTAAGGTATTTTGTATCCCCAGAGAGAGACAATGCTCTATTAGATTGTGCTTGAAATTAAGAATGCTTTTTAATTAACAGTTTCATAATGCACCTCATTTCTAAGCAGAGGGATATCCCACCACTCCATCACTAGCAGACTATTTTTGTCCCCAGCACATATTCACAGTCCAATAGAGATAAATCCACTCTTTCAGTCAGCCTTGTCAAGCTCCCCATGTGTACAGAGCACTTCCTGGATACCTCTGAGTGCAGTGGGCTGGTAGGGAAGAGCCAAGGGCTTTGGCAGAGTTCAAGGCTGGAGTGTTGTGAGACTCTGCTTGGTCACTGCCTTGGAGGCTGGCATGGTGGGAGCCTCTCCTGGGTCCCACTGGCTGGGGCTGTGCTTCCCTGACTGGGAATTTCTGTCAGGGCCACACAAACAGGCCGTGTTTTGTTGAAGATGGGTTTTAATTTCTTGAAAAACTGTGAATAGAAACATAGAGCTGGGCTGGTTCAACCTGGACAAGAGAAGGCTCCTTAAAGGGAGACCTGAGAGCAGCTCCAGTGCCCAGAGGGGCTACGAGAAAACTGGAGAGGGGCTTGGGACAAGGGCCTGTAGGGCCAGGCCAAGGGGAATGGCTTGAACCTGCCAGAACAGGGGAGACTGAGCTGAGCTCTTAGG
>JBCJKH010045978.1:0-14048 GCA_039877255.1 Loriculus beryllinus | reverse complement strand
GATTCAAATGGACTTGCAGAGAACATGCGAGGAGCGAGAGCTATGCGGGTAGCACCGTTTTAAAGGTTGCATGAACAAAGGCTTTGAGCTCAAAACAAGCCAGACACGGCTCATGGAGTTTACATCCCGAGGGAATGAGGCTGGGGGTGACCGATGCTAGAGGGGCTTCAGCTGCTTGTCCCTTGGCACTGGGTCCTCTCATCCTCAATGCAGGGCAAGGGGCTGCACCGGGGGGTTCACCCCGGGGAGGGTCTGTTAATGGGAGATCTGTCAAAGTCAGACCCCATCCCTGGCAGTGCTCAAGGCCAGGTTGGACACAGGGGCTTGGAGCAACCTGCTCCAGTGGAAGGGGCTGGAACTGGATGAGCTTTAAGGTCCCTTCCAATGCAAACCAGGCTGGGATTCCATGATGGCCCACCTGCATACGAGGTCTGCAGTGAGGGAAGGCATCAACCCCAAACTGCCAGCACCTGAGAACCACTGCTCCGACCACAGGAGCATCAACGGAGGACTTCAAACACCGGCAGCTGGAGCTCAGCCAGGCCCCCAGCTCCCATGGGGCAGCAGCAGGGTGAGGGGTGCTGGGCACGCTCTAGCAGGGTGCCGGGGGGGTCGAGCTTGACCCCCAGGAGATCCCTGCAACCCAGGGGAGGATGCGCCCAGCACGGTGAGGATGAGGAGGGATATGGCAGGGATGGGAAGGGTGATGGAGGAGAGGTCAGGGTGCTCAGCACAAGGGTGAGGAGCACCTGGGGCTCTCGGATTGAAAGAGGAGGGGAGGGGGTGGCTGGCATGGTGGGAGGCTGGAGCTGGGTTAGTTCAGGAAAGGGAAAACAGGAGCTGGCCCCGAGGCAGAGGGGGGATCCAGGCAGTGATAAGGGAAGGGGGTTTTGGGCTGCTCTTGCCCATCAAACACACAAGCTGCCCAGTGTTTCCTCCCTCCTGGTGCTGGGTGAGAGAGCTGCTCCCAGCCTGCAGAGCCGGGGTGCACACATGGTTGCGGTGTGGAGAGGGATGCTCAGCCGTTATCTTTTGCACCCCCAGATTACGTCCGTCCCACGCCGCCTCCCCGCAGTGGGTACCACCGCTACCAGCTCCTCCTGCACGAGCAGCCAGGCAATGAGGCCATCGCCCTGAGCCCCGAGGAGCGCGTCTCACTGGGTAAGGAGCAGCCGTGCCCTCGCCCTGGTCCTGCACCATGTCCCAAAGGGGCTTTTCCAGGGGGAACGGGCAATGCCGCGTGTTAGAGCATTCCCAAAGTGTGATGCTGGGGATGCTCATTTGGTGCGAAGGGGTTCCAAATCCTTACATGGGATGTGGTTGGGGTGTTAAGTCCTTGGCATAAAGGTCTGGTAACGGCCTGGCTAGTGGAACTGGGAGCAAGGAGAGATCTCGTGGGCCTTGAATTCCAGCCAGTCCTTGCTGGAAGCTCTTCCCCCCTGTGCCGTGGGAGTTTCATCACCTCGGAGGGCGCAGATAAGGATCAGACATGGAGATGGTTTAGCAAGGGATTGCTCAAACACAACGAGCACCAACTCCCAGCTCCCTCCACCCCAGCACAGGGCTGCTGCCTCCCTCAGTGTGCATGGCAAGGATGGAGGCAAGAAGCTGAGTCCACCCAGGACATGATGGGACCATCCCTGCTGCTCCATCCCAGATGGTTGCACCCTGCAGGACCCTTGGCATGGGCAAAGCCCATGCAAAGGTGTATTCCTGGTGCAGCAGGAGCACAGGCACTGCTGCTCATGTGGCCTCAGCAAGGGAAATTTCCCAACTTTCCCAGTGGGAGCGCATGCGCACGGCTCTTCGGGCAGGGCAGGTCGATGCATCCCATCCATGCCAGCCTGACTCACCCCTGAGTGCTGGTAACCAGCCCTGCACATCCCAAGGGACAACAGGCACCTCTGGAGAGCTCATCCCTGGACCCCCGTGCCAGGAACACCCCAGATCCCAGCTGGCACAGGGCTGCAATGCTTGTCCTGTGGCCAGGCCGGGTGCAGCTGCTGCTGCAAGGCTCTCTGTGGGTAATCTCTGCTCTTCAGTTGCTTTCTGGCTCATTAGCTGTGCTTCATAATGGCATGCATGGAAGCCACCCCCCTGCCAGAGGAACAGGGCATGTCCCCATCCCCTTGTCCCTGGAGAGGTCAGAGGAGGGGGCTCCACTGGCTGTCACCCAAGGCCATGCACCCGCACCCCATCGCAGCATCCCAGGGCTGGGGATTCAGCATGGGACACTCACCATAAACCCTAGTATTAACAGGATGTGCAGCTCCAGCTCCCCACATCTGATGCCCAGAGGGGTTCAGCCACCAGATCCATGTGGAAGATCTTTGTCCTTGCTGTGTCCCACATTGTCTCCATCTTATCCTGAAGTTTCTCAGCCCTTCCCAAGCTCCCTGGGAAAGGCCAGTTAAAACAGGAGCGGATGTTTTCTCCTGAGCATCATCGTTTCAGTGGAGACTGCTATTTAAGTAGTTGGTTGAAGGTTATTTTTAACCATTTCACTGCTCCATCACTTGGCCTGTCCAATTAATGTCTCCTTTAACTCCCAGGGCACGAGCCCTGAAAGCAGCCACAGGATGGGATTTTGGTATCTCGAGGGTTTTAAATGAATCCATCCTCAAGGACCACACTGGGACAAACACCATTGAGCCACTGACACATCCAGCACCTGTGTAGCAAAGGAGAAAGGAGGAAATGCCTTTGGTAGCACATGAAAACAAGGGGGATGCTGACTGTGACCCCAACAGGTGAGGAGCTCATCCAGCTCCTCCACAGCTCTGCCCCGGTCCCGTCCTCCTGCGGTACAAGAGACGCATCCCGCATCCCTGTGCTGCGCATTGCCAGCTCCGTGCCATGCATCCATCCCTCCGGCTGCTTTCCCACTGCCTGGGGACACCGCGGAGCCCCATGAGGGTGTCTCTGCCGCTGCTCAGCTCACAGGGAAGCTCCCTCCCGGCTCCTCCAGGCTGAAGCAGGAGCGGAGCTGGGAGCAGCGGGGCCGCAGCAGGGCCCGCGGTGCGTGCCAGGGCAGGAGCTCAGCTTTGGAGCCGAGCGGCCGGAGCCTCCAGAAGAGGGCACTAAACCAGGAGCTGCCCGTGCGAGCCCTCTCCTGCTCCTCGGGAAGGTCCCTGGGGAATAAGAGTCGAGGGGTGATGGGCGGCAGGGAAAGGAAGCCGTGCTTCTGCCTCACAGCGCCGGCAGCTCGCAAGGAGGGAGGATGGTTCCGTGCTGGCCCCGCTGCCCACCCTGCCATGGGGATGGCACCGTCGGGTGCTGTGCCCAAGGGTCACCCACCAAAGAAGAGGGCTGCTCGCAGCAGAGGTTCCTCCGGGGCATCTCTTGAACGAGGGGACTCGTTTCATCAGGAAGAATCCGAACGCCTGCTCCTTCTCCTGATCAATCCCTGCACCTGCAGCCTCCCTCCCTGGGGCCTCAGGCAAAGAACCCTCTTGCAGCCTCAGTTTCTCCACCGCAGCCTGATTCACTCCATGCTCTGGCTGTGTCACTGAGCACCCGCTCCATCCCCCTCAGGACCCACGGGGTGTCCCCGCGGCTGTGGGGCCCTGGTGGCGATGCAGAGTGAGGGTTACCAGGGAGCGGGATGAGGGCTCGTGGTCTGCAAGGATGTCAGAGGCACCCGCGCATCCCCAGGCACCGCACAGGGAAACCCCGGCCACGGGGGTGTTGGACCCATGGGAGGCTGCTCCTTGGCCACCTCCTGCCTTTCCCTTGTGGGACCTGTAATTAGCACGAGCTCAGGAGGGTTAATTGCATGCGATGAGCCGTTCCACTCCTCCTTCCCTGCTGTGTCCCAGCACTGGATGCCCACCAGGCCTGGGAACATGTGGAGATGCTCCCCAGCATCCCCAAACCTCCTCCCGCCCTGGAAAGGTGTTTTACAGCTGGGAATGGCCTTTTGCCTCCCGGAGATGTTTGGAAGCAGAGAGTCCTTTGGGAAGCAGAGAGTCCTTTAGGAAGCAGAGAGTCCTTTGGGCACCAGGTGCTGGGGATGAGCCTGGCCCGCGGCCCTTCCCACAGCTCCATCCCTCTCCATCCCATCGGGGCTGCAGCATTGACTCATGAGCAGACCTTGTGCGCCTCCGATCCACCCAGCTGGAAAATCGGGTTGGACTGGGCCCCATGGGGAGGGAAAGGCTGCGGCGGTGACGGGAGGAAGCGAAGGGCTGCGGGGAGCACCCGCTCCCAGCCCCAGTGCCCGGGTGTCAGTTAATGGTGAGCAAGCAGCCGGTGGCCTCCCGCCTACCTCTGCTCAGACATCATTAATCTCTGCAGGAAAGCATCAGGGCTCCTCTCAGCCCCTCTGATGAGGCTGATAAATTATGGCTGGCAACGCTGTGGGTGCCTGAGGAGGGGGGGACTGCTCGTTCTGGGGGGTGAAACAGCCCCATGCACCCATTGCCTTAGAGGCCAGAGGGTCCCTGAGCTCCCCAAGCCCTGCAGCAACCTCGTGCCTCAGTTTCCCCATGTGATGCTCAAGGATCAAGTGTCAGTGGGTGCTCCTCTTCCTCCAGCGGGTGCTCACAGAAGAGCCAAGTACGATGATAAACTCCAATGGGAAATGAGCTCGAAAATGGACCAAGCCATGGATGCAATGTGGTTTTGGTGGGAATGGTGACATGGAGAGCTCCATGGTCCCGGTGACTCAGTCCCCAGTGGTGTGGATGGCTGGCAGAGGGATGTCACCCTGCACCAGGGAAGCGGGATGCAGGCAGGATGGGAAGCCCGATTTGAGGATGCACCCAGGGTGCTGGATTTGGCATGGGGTCCCCCAAGGCTGGTACCCACGGGTGCATCACCCGGGGCTTCCCCTGGGGCCAGTCCCTGCACCCCCAGTGCGCTGGCAGGTAGGAAAGTAGGTCAGGAAAAACCCCGGCCCCATCCGCAGCCCTGCTGCAGCTCTGCCTCCCCCTTTCATCCGCAGCCCCCCCGAGGCCTCACCAACACCAGGGACAGCCCCGGGGAGCCGGGGAGAGCCGCGTTTCGCTCTCACCCCGGTCCCACCGGCACTGGCTGCTCCCTCTGCGGCTTTCCCAGCGCTTTGAAACCCAGCGGATGAAAGGCTGGGGGGGCAGTGGGAGCATCCCCCCCCCCCCCCCGAGCCCTTCCCCTGGTGCTGCATTCATCAGCATCCCCAGAGATGGAGGGGATGGGGGATGGATGGAGACCCTGAAGCGAGCGGTTCCCTCCTTGCCAGGGGTGTAATGGTGGAAGGGATGTGTCTGTGGCACACGCTGGGACACGGTGGCCATCACCGTGTGCATGGCCTGGCTTGGCAGTGGTGCTGCAAACCCAAAGTCCCCTTGGGGTCCTGTGTAGGGGCATCTCCCCCACCTTGGGCTTGGGATGCAGCAATGAGCCATAGCTGGTGGAAATGTGGCTCCATGCCCCGGCTGGTGACCCCAGTGTGGCACATTGGGACTGTCCTTGCCCTCAGCTTGGTTTGGGTCCTCAGTGGGTGTCAGTGATGATGTGGGGATATCCAGACCCCCCCCCCAGACATACACAACTGATGCATCTCAACATCTCCTCCCAGCGGGATGCAGGGTCCAGCCTGAGCATCCTGGGATCTCCTTCCCAAGCACTGGAGCATCTCCTGGGCCACATCCTTTTCCAGCTGAGGAGGTTGCCCAGCACAGTGCCAGCACCAGAAGCATCTGCAGAGCCCATCAGAGGCTTTTTGGCTATGGAGAGCCCCAGTGCTGGAGGCTGGGGGGACACGGGGGGAGCTGGGTTCTGCTGGCCCCCAAACCCCCTCGCCCCGTGCGGGTGAGGCAGCAGGTCGGGTTTTGCTCAGCACTTTGCAAGAGCAAAGGGCATGCTTTGCTCCATCTGGGGCCGAGATGTGGGCGCAGATAAGGGCTGCCAGTCTGCAGAGTGACATTAAAGAGGTGCCAGGAAGAGGAGAGGAGGGAGGAGGGTTTCACACAAACACCGGGCCCCTTGCCCCTGCCCTGCGCCGCCGCAGCGGCTCCCATCCAGGCTCCCACCACCACAAGTGGCAGCAGGAACTGCTTGGGTACCCGGGGAAAGCCCCTCTGGCCCGGGAGGAGGATGCTCCATCAGCCACAGGCCAGACCCATGCTCGCTCTGAGCCCTGGCAGGGTACAGTGGGGTTGCACAAGGGAATCCCTCCTGCCCGCAGCCCCAGAGAGGGATCCCTGCCTCCAGCCAGGAGCATCCCCAGGGCCTCCAGCATCCTTGGATCAGGGCAGGCAGCAGAGGAAGGAGGCCTCTTGGCTCAGTGCATGCGAGTGAAGGGACTGAGAGGCTTCTGCCGTCTCCCCCATGTATTTCCAAGCATCCTAAGGTGGGCTTGTGGGAAGCCATGGGAAAGGCTGCTCCGAAGTGGGGACACAAGAGGAGCCAACACCATTTACCCCCAGGGATGCCCATGGCTCCTGCCCTCTTTCCTCTCTTGCCCCTGTGTGCATCGAGCCCCACAACATCCCCTGCTCTGGCTGCCTCCATCCCTGCTCACTCCTGCCCCTCTCTCCTCAGGTTCTTGGGCAATGGAGAGCTTCGTGAAGCAGTTCCGGCTGGGCTCACCAGTGGCCTCCACACAGTTCCTCACCAAGTACCACCAGGATTAGCTCTGCTCGTTGTGCCCTTCCCTGTGCAGCTGCCTCCCCTTCCCTGCATCCCAGAGCCACATCTGGGACCCACCGAGGATGCACCCACCCTTCTCCCAGCCCAGATTGAGAGCAGAAACCCAGCCCTTCCGCTTCTCAAACCCAGGAAAGCCCCCTCATCCCCTCCAAAGGTAACATCCCATCGGTGTCCTGGGTGTCCTGGGAAGGCTGCATCACCTTCTCCTCCCTTGCCCCAATTCTGGCCTGACCCCCAGCATGTCCCTCCTTCACCTGGGGGGTCTTACACCTTAATACCTGCAGCTTCCAGAATAAACCATGAGTGGATGGAGTGCACAGGGCTGTGTGGGAACCTTGTGGGCAGTGAGCATGGGGTGATGCTGGGACAGGCTGGGAGAGCTGGGCTGGGTCAGTTGGACAAGAGAAGACTCCTTAAGGGGAGGCCTGAGAGCAGCTCCAGTGCCTAAAGGGGCTGCAGGAAACGGTGCTCGGGACAGGGGGTGCAGGGGCAGGACAAGGGCAATGGCTTTACCCTGCAGGCGATGCGGGGCAGGGCCCGGTGCCCCCCCGGGGCTGTGGCACTGGAACGCGGTGGTCACGCGTGGGAACCGGGGCTGGCTCCAGCCCTGCCCTGCCCCTGCCCTCTCTCGCTGCCTGAACCCGCTCCTCTTGGAAAGCAGAACCGGAACTGAAGCCATAAAGGAGAAGGGCTCTGCCCAGTGGCCACTTGGCTGGGTCTCCCCTTTAATTACCTCCTTAATGAGGCTTTCATCTAACGCCGGGCTTTCTCCAAGGCTCGGGTTCACCTGCCCGCAGATCCTCCTGGCAGCCTGGCCTCGGCGGCTGCGCTCCCACAAAGCTGCTTTTGTCCTGAGCCAGGAGCACTGGGAACAAACCACAGGGAGCAAGATCCGGGATGGGGGTTACTGTGCAGTCAGGGGAAACTGAGGCACGAGGGGATGACTGGCTCATGGCCA
Organism: Loriculus beryllinus; assembly: GCA_039877255.1. Classification (NCBI taxonomy): domain Eukaryota; kingdom Metazoa; phylum Chordata; class Aves; order Psittaciformes; family Psittacidae; genus Loriculus; species Loriculus beryllinus. Next base: position 6,460 of record JBCJKH010045978.1, on the reverse strand, counting down.
TGCAGCATCGCCTAGAGGGGATGGCGATGCTCCTGCTGCTGCATTGGTCCATGGGTCCATCCCAGTGCAAGAGAGAAAGCAGGTTTGTGCTGTCCCCTTCTTGCTCCCTCTCTGGTTCCCGGGCAGTGAGAGTGGCTTTACCTCCTTGCTGTGTGTGGGTTAAACGTGTCCGGGACTTTCCCTGCAGCAGGAAATGGCTGTTGACTGAATCACGCACATCAGCGGCTCCTGCAGAGCTCCATCGGCCTCACAGGGGAAGGCTCAGGGCAATGGGGATGGGCTGCAAGGTGTGAAGGAGGATGCAGGAGCCGGGTCCAGGGAGCTGCAGGAGCCCAGCAGAAAAAGGAAGCTGGTGACATCCCACAGACCAGGGAAACAGCACAGCCCCGGCTTGCCATGGGGCTAAGATTAGCAGCAGAGGAAATGACACCCAGAGATGTCATGGAAGATGCTAAAGCTGGATTGCTCCTTCTCCTTTGCTATACTTAACCCTCCATTGAGGGTGTAATTGGGCCGTTAGGGTAATGCGAGGGACCGGTGCAAATGAGAGGTCAGGCTTTGTTGACATCCTGCAGTCCAACTATAGTCATCCTCCCCTCCCTGCCCTCAGCCCTGCGGCTGCTCTGTTTATTTTTGGTGGAAGGGGAGACAAAAGGCGATCGGATGTTTATCCTTCTAGGAAATTAGCACCATCATTCCCGGCCTGCATTTGAGCTGCAGGCGAGAGAGGCTGGGCACTCACTGTGAGCCCAAAGTGAGCCTCTTCCCTGTGTGATGCTGATGGGAATGGGGATGGAGAATAAGGATTGGAATAGAGATGAGGATGGGGATGGGGATGGGTTGGGAATGGGAATGGGGATGAGAATGAAGATGAGGATGGGGAGAAGAATGGGGATGGGAATAGAAAACAAGGGTGGGGATGAGGTTGAAGATGAGGATGGGGATGAAGATGGGGAGAGTGATAGGAAAGGGGATGAGGATGGAGATGGAGATGCGAATAGGGATGGGGATGGGGATGGGTTGGGAATGGGAATGAAGATGAGGATGGGGAGAAGGATGGGGATGGGAATGGGAAACAAGAGTGAGGATGAGGTTGAAGATGAGGATAGGGAGGAAAATGGGGAGAGTGATGGAAAAGGGGATGAGGATGGGGATAGGGATGAGATGGGAATGGAGCTGGAGATAGGGACAGGGACAGTACTGGAGACAGAGCTGGGGACAGGGATGGGGATGGTCCAGAGCAGGAATCTGCCCGGTGCCTGCAGCGGATGCTGTGTTGGGACAACCCCAGTGATCCCCTGCCAGGATACAGGATGAGGCACAAGGCCCAGACACACTCAGGGCTGCAACCACACAGTGCAGCAGCAGCAGCGGCCAGCCTGCAGCTCCACACTCCCACTTGGACGTGTGCAAGGCTTCCACAGCATGGAAAATATTAATTGTGGGGTTTTAGTTCACTTTTTGCTAATTTAGAAAGACCAAAGAATGCAAAAGCGGGAGGAAGCCACGTATGCTTTGTGCCGGTCCCACCCCCTTTATCTCTCCTTCCATTCGCTCACCATCGGTGCGAGAGAGAAAAGAGAAGCTGAGTCTTTCGCTGCCTAAATGTAGAAAGTTTTGCTTCTAAATCAGTTTGTGATGGAAAGGAAACACGTCACGTCCCTGGGGAAGTGGCTGGTTTGCAGCAGCCACAAGCCCAGCACCGAGTGCTGCAATGGAACAGCCAGCACTGAAATAGCTCCACGCTCTGTTATTGTCACCCAGAGGAGGTTTTTGCTCTGTCTCTGGGTGTCATTTTTAGCAGCCAGAGGAAGTTTTAGTTGTATTTGTTAGCTCCAATTTCCACTGGCGTGGCTGGGTCACCTTTTCATCCGAAGGCCAGGGAAGAGGCAAGGAGAAAACAGAGCGGGGTGAGCTCAGGTGTGATGGGGTGCAATGTGGTACCCACAGCATCACCGGTACCTACGGCATCACTGCCACTCACAAACCAACCTTGTGGCTACTGGGGGAATTGAGATGCCACAGGGCCTGGATGGGGTTTGGATGCTTCCAGCCCACTCCCAGAACAAAGCCACCCACTGGATAGGATGGCTGAGGAGGAGGAGGAGAATGGCTTGGGGTTTAAAATACTAACAGTGAGAATCCGATGTTCCTCGTGAGCAGCGGCAGCTCCCAGCAGTGCATGGGGGGTGTTTCTTTCCCAAACTGGGCTGGAGGCCAAGAGAAGCCTGCACTAAACACGATCACTGAATAAAAAGGATAATAATTATCTATTTTTAATAATTATTGAAGTAATTACTCGAATGAGATTAAGCCTCAGCCCCTGGCTCAAGGAGAGGCAGCCCCGGCTCCCATCCATTGATGGAGAGCTGGAGGTGTCTCCTCTCCAGTGGGACCACGATGGGCAAACACAGAGTTAGAAGCAGGGGACATGAAGGAACAGGGACTGGGGGCCACCACTTGCACCCCTCTGACCATGGTGGCACGTGGGGAGGATGTGGGGACAACCCAGCTCACTGGGAGCCAAGTAATGCCAAGCAACAGCTCCCCCTCGCCCAGGGACTTGCACAAGAAGGGATTAGCAGGATCAGCTGATGATGATCTAAGCGCATAACTATATCAACCTGTGCATTAATTAATGATATCTCACACTCCATAATGGCTCTATCTGCAGATCTATGTGCTCCTCAAGCAAGCACTGAATTAAGCCTTGCTGCTCCCCCCCGGGAAATAGGTCAAGATTGTTAATCCCCATGTGCCGGTGGGGACGTGGTGGCTCCGTGCTGGGATAAACAACGCTGCCCATTTTGGGTGCCAACGAAGGAGGTTTTCCAGGTGAGCTGAGGAGCATCCGCATCCCCACAGCACTGGGAAGGGACCAGGCTCTCAGGATCGGGCACGATCCAGGTGATAGACGCCACTGATGGGATGCTCCAACGCTCCCAGGCCTCAACTTTGTGCCATGGGCACATGAAGGCTGCAGCCCAGGGGTCCCCCATGTGCCATGGGGCTGGGGTTGGTGGTGGGGGCCCATGGGTGCTGGTGCAGTGACCCAGCAGCCGGGCGGGCCCTGGGAGAGGCAGCCAGGGCTGTGGCAGGAATTTAGGGCTCCTGAAGTAATAGGGAGGGCGGGCGAGGCGAGGACAGGGCCATGTCCCCACCTCTGAGCGTTGTGCCAGCACCCAAGGGGCCCGGCAAGCAGCAAGGGGCAGGTTGGGCTCAGCACGATGGCTTCATTAAGTAGCAATAGTCATTAATTCTTATGATGCCTCCAAAGAGCCGCACAACTGAAGAGCTTTGTGGGGCTGTGTGAGGAGCCCAGCCCCAGTCCCTGCCCCATCAGAGTGTGCTGGCTTGGGGGTCCCGGTCCCTCATCCTGCTCCTGGGACCGGCTCTTCTTGCAGCACCCGGGATGCAAATCCCAGCTGCCAGATCCTGGGACACGGCGCTCAAGGGATGCTCCACGGGAAGAAACTGCTGGGGTTTGGTTTCCTCTCTCAGGCTTGGTTTGGGCTGGGTTTGTCCCGGCCTCACCCGCTCTGCCGGGAGCAGGAGCACGCTCAGATGTGGTTTGCCTGTAGAACACAAAGGAGGTTTTGGTGCGATGGTCCTGAGCCACCGGCTTTGCTCCTGCCCAGCCCCAGCCGCCGGTCCCGGTCCGTGCCGCGGTGACCGGTTTATCCCGGTTCATCCCCATCTATCCCGATGGGAGGCGGATGCCGCTTGAGGTTTGCATCCAGAGGTGCGGTGGAAGGGGCCGTGTGGCTCTTCCAGCCTCCCTTGCCTGCACCACGGGCTGAGGACGGTCTCAGCCACAGCCCCCAGCTTGTCCTCACTTGTCAGCGCTTCCCATCCCCTCCCCGTATCCCCGCAGGTCCTGGGCTAACCTCCCATTTCCTCATTGCAAGGAAATGGCTAATTCCCCCCGGGCTGGTTTCAATGGCTCTGTAGATCCTTCTCCCTTGGCCTCTCACCAGTTTCTCCTTCGGTGGTTACAGCGAAGCCCTGCAGCCCTCGGGAGCAGCGCTTTCCCAGGCTGCGAAGCCGTCAGGAACACATCCCTGCATGGATGCCCCTTCTCCAGCATCGCCATTGGAAGCAATGGGTTTGGTTGTGCCATGAGGCAGCCGCTCACGTCGCCGGTGGTGTCATGGCACAATTCTCAGCATCCATTTCCTCTTCTGTTTCTTGGTTTCAGGTTAAAAAAAGCCTTCGTGGTATCTCCCTGCAATCCCCTCGCTGGGGTCACAGAGATGCCCAGTCACTGCACGCTGACACAGGGACACAGCACCGAGGTTTGTGCTTGTCCCATTGCATCAGCCCCGTGCCTGGTCTCTGCTGCTGGAAGCTCGTCGTTCCCAATGGTGCTGCTCCCTGGGGATCACTTTTAGCTCTGGATCTACTCGTTGGTTTTCCTGCTAATCACACTGTCTCCTTATCTCTGGGTCACACTGCACCCGCCGCCACCGCTATTGTTCCCCTCCTGAAGGCTGCATAATAACAGGAAAGACCTTTGGGTTTGCAGACCAAGACCTGTCTTGGACTCAGATGACCCAGAGGTTCCCTGGTGCATGCAGCATCCTGCCCCTCACTGGAGTCACCCATGGAGCCCAGGCCTCGGAGCACTGGAAAACCGTGGGATGCTCTTTGGGATGGCTGAGAGCAGCCGGCACATCCTAACTGCAGCAGCACTGGGGTGATGCAGGGAAGGCGATGGCAGCAGAAGGTGATGCAGGGAATGGGGTGCAGGCAAAGTCCCCCCAACAGGCCCCCCTGCACCCAGTGCTGCTGTGGGTGCTTCCCAGGCAGGATGAGGCAGGGCTCATCTCTCTCTCATGCCACAGAGGAAACGGACGCAGGAAAGGGTCCCACAACCACCTATGGCTCCTGCAGCACCCCCTGCCCAGCTCCCCCCTTCCAGCCACCACAGGGCTTGGTTTATGGGCATCTACCCTTTGAGATTGAGCCAACAAAGCCAACAGCAACCACCAAGTTCAGCCCCCAACAGAGGAGGGAGGAGGGATGCATCCATCTCCTTTTCCATGCATGTTTCAGTGAGGGTGTAGTTTTCACAGGGAAACCAGGAAAACCAGGAAGGCCGCAGAGCCGGGCGGGTGCTGGGCCGGGATCAGGAAGGCTGCCCAGCAGTTTCTCTTTGGCTGGAGCTCTCCCAGCCAAAGTGTGGCCTGAAATGAGGAATTCCCACGCCCAACAGCAGTGGAGAAAGTCTCTCCTTTTCCTCCTCCTCCAGGAATTGCCCTGAATCCCATCCCTGTGGTGCTGAGCATCTCCCACATCCACAGGATGCTCAGAGGATGAATCGCTGCTGATGCAGCACCGGTCACATCTGGGCAGCTGCTGTTTGCCACCGTGAACGTCTGCATCCCACCCGTGCACTCACAAACACAACACTGAGGGACTGAGGGACGCCGGTGGCTCCATCAGGTACCACTGAGGCACCCACCTCATGCTCTGGGTGGCTGAAAGACTCCGGGTTTATTCGCTCCCCTTCCCCAGGCTGCTCTAGAAGCGGTTTTGTTGCCGACCATCCAAGCAGCCACCTACGAGCGCAGCCTGGATACAGTCATGCCTGGGGTAGGAGGTGGGTGACCTTTCAGGTCCCCACAGCCGTTCTCTGTTTACAGCTCTGTGACCTTCCCATCCCCAGATCTACATCTAAAGCACAGCCAAGGGGCTGGGGGGTGGGGGGAAACCTCCGTGTTCTGGTAGTGCAAAGCAGCACCTCAAGCTTTGTATCTGAGCATCCTTTGGAAGCCAGGACCAGAGGCACCACCACGGTGGGTTCCAAATGCCTGAAAGCCACAGCCATGCACAGCGCAGAGCCTCCAGAGCTCCTGACACACGGCAGGATGGTGGTGCCATCCCATTCACCTCACCACGAGGCACCAAGACCCAGCTCACGCTCTCCTCCCCATACGTGCCGATAATTAGGTACAATCCTGAACCGTTCCCCTTTTGAAAGCCCCGCTGGTCCCTGGAGAGCCGTGGCACGGCCCGGTGCACCTGCGGGGCTCTCGGCACGTGAATCACTCGGTGATGAGCAGCAGAACCCGGTCACAAGATGAGAGGAGCAAGGAGAGATCATTCATCAGCTGACAGCACCCAAAGGGACACACAGCACATGGGGATGGCACAGCCCCAGAGGGAGGAATGGGGTCCAGGGCGGTGGGAGCTGAGGGTGCTCAGGGCTTGTATGGGTGGCTGTGGGAGCTCCCTGGATGAGGGGATGCTGCCAGAACTGTATCAGTGGTATTATGGGGACTTGATCCAGCTGGGATACTATTTAATAATATAGAATCACAGATTCATGGAATGGTTTGGGTTGGAAGGGACCTTAACATTCATCCAGTTCCAACCCCCAGTGGACCCCTTCCACTGGAGCAGCTTGCTCCAAGCCCCTGTGTCCAACCTGGCCTTGAACACTGCCAGGGATGGGGCA
>JBCJKH010045977.1:0-16444 GCA_039877255.1 Loriculus beryllinus | reverse complement strand
CAGCCCAACCTATGTACAGACACTGATTAGACCCCATCGCTCGCACTTGGTGCTGGTTACCCTGTACAAGCTTAGATCCCAGTGCATGTCTGGCATGTGCCTGATGTGCTTACCAGGAACATCAGTGTCTGGGTGACAGTATCCCTAAGCTGAGTTCTCACTCAGACAAATTTACACTCCCCATTCCCTTCCCCTAGTGTGGCCCAGTGATGGCATATCCCCAAAAACTCAATCTGGGGGCAGCAAAAGGACTAAGAGACAGTTTCTTCATCCTTGCCTCACTGTGTACTACTGTGTAAATTTCTCCCATGTTCTTAAATTAACTAAATTTGCTGAAGCCAACATGCCTGATGTGCATGCTCCTGCTTCACTCTGCTCCAGCAGTGTCTCTCTTCAACTAGCATGTGTGAAACACAGCAGGGAGGACACTTTTGCAGTCAGGAGCTGATTTTAGTTTATCTATGGCAATTAACAGTAAACAACACATTGGACTTACTGCTTACAGATGAGAGATGTGCCCAGCTATATTAATTTGCATTCAATATTAGGGAGCTTGTCTGGACAAAGTCCTGGATCCAGGCCTAGGGCTAGTATTTAATGAGAAAAGATTTCTCATGGAGTTTCACTGCTTTACCTCTTATGGGCCAAGTGTCAAAATCCAGCCTTGAGCCTTTGGCTATTCCTGCCTTTCAGAATGATACTTTTTAATCATTGTATTTTTTGAACATCCTGGCAAGAATTATGAGTAAAAATGTTTCCAAGGCATAGCTTAATTTTTTGGGAAAAAAAAGGTTTTCACAAAGATTTTACTTTTAAACATGAACTATTGGGTGTATTATTGTTTTGGAGAATGTTATGGTTTTCAATGTTATTGTTTTCTTTCTTTTCCATAAAATACTTAACAATGGTAACAGATAGCCAAATATACGATTAAATGTCAACTAAAGGGAATTAAACTTAATTCAGAAAGAGCTACATTTTTATTTGCTATACAAAGATTTTGCTAAGAAGAAAGAGGTGGTTTGAAACTATTTTTATGCTGTCCTTTGGCAAATGATAAGTTAGTTAGGATCCAGTCCTAGAGTGCTGAGCTTCCTGCAAAAGCTATGGATGTCTTCCACCAAAGGGAGAGGAGTTTTTGTATGTTGAGACTTCAAACTGGACATGCCAGTTCTACAAGTAATGCTGGGAAAAACTTCTGAAATCACATGGGAATGACTCAAACCCTCACCCAAGTTAGTGCTTCTCCACCGTGTCACACCTGACTTGGATAAAATTATTTTACAAAGCCAGAATAGCAGGGGCTTAGAGCAGGGTGAGACTGAATCATTGGTTAGAAAATACTTGTGCTAGGGAAACTGTCTTGTAACACCAATGTGTAAAGTTGGCTTGCAAAGTCTGACTATTCATGTACAATTGAAAAGAATTATGGCGTTTTAATCATCTCTAAGATACCTAAAGAGGTCAAATGGTAAGAGCTTTTAATGCAGTGGACTGAAGCTTGAGAAGGAAAACCCAGTAGTAGTTCCTTATTGGTCTCTGATTTACTTAGGGCACTTTTAAGACATAAAACCTGATAAATTATTTTTGTTTTTCCAACATGGTGCAAAATCTCTGAAAAATCTTGTGCTATTTTGTTTCTCTTCTGCTCTAACACTGTACTAGCTGTGCTGGTTTTGACACCACCACAGTTTACTTTTTCCTTAGGAACTGCATAGATGATCATGTAGACTGGTAGCAAGGTAGGGATGATGCAGAATCTCGAACAAGTTCCCATATTATCTATCATAAACTGATGTCAACACTGATGTTGAAAATGTAAATCCATATTCTTTTCTGTGATGCTACTACACACGAATAAAGCAGAAGTGATAGGAAATCAACAGTGATCTTACCTTTGGCAATAAATTTAAATGAAAACTGGATGTACACGGTATTAGTGCAATCTAGATCTCTTGAAACAAGCATTCTCAGTCCTTCCTGCAAGTACAGAAAATATAGAGTGAATCTCAGTTCTCATTATCGAAGATGCTCTGCAGCTTACTATTATCTGGATGTTGTCCATAACTGACTGCTGGTGGCAGTGAGAGAGGGAGAAATTTCTCCTAAGCAGAAAATAGGGATGGTGACAGCCTTGGCAATGTGAGCCATAGTAATGGAAAGAGCTAGATGTGGGTGTGTGCCACCACCAGAGGCACAGCTACACTATAAGGTAGAGACACAGGTGCAGCTCATTCAGTTCATGCTCTGAACCACTGGGGTGTGATTTGATCTGCAGGCACTGACTTACTCAGACATTGAGTCCAAGCTAGTATACTTCATTTTTGGTAAATTGTATGGTAGCCAAGCACTCTCATTTCCAGGCAGAAAGACTCCTCCCTAAGAGCTCTTTTCTGTCCCTTGGAAAATATTTTGCACAAATATCCTGTTATGGTGCAACCTCTTGACTTAGAGCAATAAAGAAAGGGAGCAGACAGGAAACCTCATAGTGACTCTTAAGGCCCTGTCTATCTCTACAGATGAGCTCAAAGTTGAGTGGATCCTGGGGCCAGAGCCAGTCCCTGTTTTGTAGAGATCTGGCAAATCACCTCTCAGAGCTTGCCTCTTCCTCAGACCCATTCCCCCAGGGAACGACCTGCAGGAGCAACCAACCCAGGTTTTAGACAATTCACATCCTGTGATTTGTGATTTAAATGATGATTCAAAAGAGGTTGAACTGGAGTCAATCTTTTTCAAAGAAATATTTCTAAAGAATTAATTTCTGCACCAAACTTTATTAAACCTTCCTTTTTGGGAGCACATGAATTCACAGTGTCAAAGGAAGAGTCATGTGTGACCTTAAAATTTGTGTTCTTATATGAACAAAAGTCTTTCTATGATGTGTTTTGTTGCAGAACTGAGAAGATCAGAAAATGTTACATTTCCTGGCCTTTTTTAACCTGCAATTAATAAAAAATCCTTAAAGACCTAGAAAACTGCAAAATGATAAAATTAAGTAAAACACAGGCTAATTACTAATTGCATAAACTTTGATTACATAGACTACAGAATAATTTGTATTATTTGAGATACTCAAAAGTCAGTCAGGTGATTTTAAGACACAAACCCAATCAATTGTGATGTGTACCATATTTCCAAATCACTCACTTGGCCTCAGGAATCTCAGCCACAGTTTCATTCTTTTCCTTTGGTGGTTAAGAAGGAATTTATGCCACAGATAAAAGTAATGGCCAACAAACCCATTTGTTCATGAAAACCAACTGTGACAAATGTGGTGCATACTTAGGGCAGGAAAAGATGAGAGAAATTAAAATGTCAAATTTGAGCCCAAGGACTCTGGCATAAACATATGGGGGGAAACAACAAAAAAATTACTTTCTTTTTTAACTCTACTGGGTTTTATTCATGTTTTCAATGTAAGCAATCTCTGACCCCTTTGAAAATGAGAGCTGTTCCAGACTTGATCGTATCACCATTCAGGTTTCCCCTCTCAGCACCGTAGACCTCAGGCCAAAGGTCTGGATGCAAGTTACCATTGAAATCATCCTTCAGGACAGACGGCAGAGGAATGACAGGGACACAGTACGGGCCACCAAAGCCTCTGTCACACCTAGCAACAAATCGGGAGGAAAAGATGTTATCCATCTGGCCTAGAATAAACAACATCCTTTCTATGAAGCAGGTTAAGGAGGCTGCTACTTACACACAACGACCTGCATCACAGATGCCGTGGCCTGAGCACATCCAGGGGCACCCTTTAGCCAGGACCACATTATCAATAGCCCAAGAATCAACACCAGAAGCATAGTTGTACTGAATCCATCTGAATCGTGTTCTGGGAGAGCTGGGAAAAGAGTGAATGTATTTCAGTCTTCAAAATGTATGCTCTGCATAGTGCTAAATAATAAAGAAAATCTCATAGACTTTAGGAAAAGAAAAGCACATTAATAAGCATGACTACCTGTATTTAGAAAAGATTCATATTCCAGTTTCAACTGGAAGTTTCAAATTCCTAGGTTAGTTCTTTAGGTAAGATTGCAGTAGGCTCTGAAGGAAGGTGCCCAAAGTAAAAATTGAGGAAGAACATTGCTGTGACTCTTGCTGGTCATAGAGTACTTTGAAGAATTACAGAACTATTGAGAACAATGGTAAGCAATATCATCATCTATTATTTCTAAACTAGAGCATGGTTTTATTCAGAAAGATAGTTTCCAACATATCTGCCACACTCATTTGCAACCATGTGATAGCCCTAGGAGGGAGGCAGAACTTTCCTGGTCAAAAACATGGAAGCAGCACAACTAGTAACGTGTTTTGACTTGCTGAATGCCGTGACTAGCACGTCTAAATATTGGACGACAACTTACATGCAGTGACAGAAAATATGTTTATATGAAAGCAAGGGTCAGGGCATGAATTCTTGCTTCTTACTGGGTAAATTTTAGAAAAGCTTGTTTTAGCATTCCTACTCTTCCTATCACAGATTATGGGCAAGACTTCAGAATTCACTCATCCAAAGTTGTTCCTTCTTTAAATTCCTGCAGTTCAGATTATGTCTGATGAAATATTTTGAAGTGAAATTTAAAATTCCAATGGTGTGACAGCACACGTTTAATAATTTAAAAGACATGAAGAAAATTCCCAAGATGGGAGCTGTTTGCTCAAATTAGATCAGCAAAATTTTTATCACACTAAACAGCCAGAAGAGCAGCTCTCACTTGGTTGATGGTGGGAGGTAGACTGTTATTCTCTTCCAGTTTTGGAATCTTTCTGAAGTGTAGATGGAGCTCTCGGTGTAGTGCTGACAGCCAATGGTTGGAGGGACACATTCCTCTGTCACCAGGTGCCAGTCTCTCCCATTGTTTAAAGAATACTGCAGATGAATACTATGGGAATTGCTGTATGGCTTGCTGCAACCCATGCTCAGCTCAAACTGCAAGAATGTGGAGGCTGATACATGGAAGTCCCAAGTCTCCGCATAACGAGGTTTTCCTAAGTAAAGAGAGAAAAACAACAATGAAAAGAATATACATTATGCATGTTTTCAGTACTATCCCTCAGATACAGTATGTGGATATTCCATATGGTATATGGATAATACAGATATGGTATCTGTATTTTCACCTTCTTTTCAGCCTTCTCTTCCCTGCAGATTTTTTTATACCTGGATTTCTCTGGACCTCCCATTCTGTAAAAACTTGACTCGTAAATAATTTATAAACCAGACTTACACAAATGTAGCAATGTTTGGTGCCACGTACCAATGTTTTCGCTGAACATCAGAGCTGTATCCATAGACAGGCAGTCGATGTCTACTTGACCTCCTTGTATTCTGTACCAGCTTGCTTGTAAATCCACAGTTCCATCAAATTTATCCTGGAAGCCAGTCTGAGAGCTGTCATTCATCCCTATAAGGACATCATCCAAAGCCCACTGGGCTGAATGTTTCCCTATAAAAAACAGAACAGGCAGGTTAGTGGAGTTCCTGTAAGTTATTTTTTATGCCCATATGCTGTGTTCATGGAGTGAGCAGTGCTCAGCCACATAGATTTAGCACTGTTAAACAAGACTAAAACATTGCTCAGGAGGAATCTGAACTCTAGAGTATCTTTCTATTTTGGATAAACACAGGTGTTTTCCTCTTCATTTCTCAAACTTCAGTGCCTTCATCATCATCATATGCTCTCCCTGTGTTTGAATAGACACTCTCAGAGCCCCTAGATTGAGGATTTTCATTTTATGGTTCACAACCTTCCTGACATTCTCCACAGCCAATGTGGAAAGGCCTCTGTCTAGTTCCCAAAGTACCTTTTGTATGGAGAAGGACAGTACATAAAGGAAAATGCAGCAGGCTTTTGATATAAATGATATTCATAGAAGTGTTCTTTTCCTTCCTGGAAACCTCTCTTCTCTTGCTGTTCAGCCTACAGGCACCTCAGTTCACCATCATCTCCAGCCCTTTTCTCCCTTCATTTCAATTCACCTTTGTAGTGGCATGCTGAAAATGCCATTGTACTGTACAATCACTGCCCTCACAGGAGCAAAAGAAAGTCTTGACAACAAATTGTGAGCTTGCAACAATGTGCCTGGACTTGTGTCTTGCTGCTGTGAGGAACTTGGGCTGATGGGACCACTCTGCGCTGAATTACGGCAGACAGAGGACAGTCCATGAAGGAGCTAATATCTGTAATGAGGAGTGGTTGTCACCTATGAGCGCTGCTTATGGATGGTGATATTTCAACCTCCAGTCATAAACTCTCTTACTGGGAGCCAAAGGAGTGCCATCAGATGGTGTTCGAGTGACTGCTTTCAGCAAGGACAGATGTCATCAAGGTGCCCCCAGAGCAGGTGGCCCCAGGCAGGATATAGTTAGAGAGCAACAGGTCTGACATTGCACCTCTCACCAGTGCAAATGATCACGGTGGAATGATGGTCTGTGGTGCACCCCTTGCTACTCGGCATTTTTCACAAATGAATTGTATTCTTAACTAAATCACATCCTTCTTACCTTTCCCACTCTCTTGGCTAGGGAGGATAATTAACTTCAGCATATACATTGTAAGAGAATGTATGAATAAAAACCAGCCATCAAAGTGACAAATTATGTCCCAGAAGCTGTGTACCATAATTAGATGAATGTAAGCTGTACACTTTTTTCACCAGGGAATTGCTGTTAAAATATACTTTGCTGTATTTCTGAATATCACCCTATATAAGGCAAGACTTTTAATCAGGATACTTTTAATAGCAGTAATGTGCTCCCACACGAAATGAAAGCTCTCACGGTGGCTGTAGGTATTAGTCAGCACCAGGGTTTTACTTTCAGCTGAAGATGTGGGAAGTGGCGGAGTGGGCTTTGGAGGTGTAGCAGAAGGCAAGGGAGGAGGTGATGGGACACCAGAAATGGCAGGGGATGGGGGGGTCCTGAGGTATGGAGATATTAAAATAGTGAGATGGGAGCCACAGGGTAGTTAGACTCAAGGCCAAGTTATGCTTCCTCTTCCAAAACAAAGGACAAATGACATTAAGTGGGCACGCCGTTTTGCATCTCAGGTCATTCTATACTTGGGTAAATCCTTTAATCTTATTTAGGCTTATGTGTGTAATATACTTTTCCTTTCCCCTCTGTTATATCTCAGCATCTTTAGTTTAAACTTAGGTCTTAAACAATTTTTCTCTTAAGTCCAGTATTCTGCTTTGTGCTATAAAAGAAAATCACGTCTGCAGTGTGACTGAGGAAAGACTGAATATGCTCTTACAGCACTCAACCATTCATCAGACTGAGGTTTCTGCGGAACATGTCCATACTGAGAAACATTGACATGTGGGCTATGTAAAGCTGCTTAAGAAATTTTTAGGATGGTGTTGCTTACCGTGCTGTGGCTGCCACCAGCGAAAAGCAGTGGCAGGTGTTTTGGCCTCCCGAGGTAAGTCTATCGAAATGACCTGGGGTTCCAGGTATGACATGAAGTCAAGCTCTCGCAGCAAATGCCAGGTGATCCCGTTGTCATTCGTGTATTGAACAACAAGCCCTACATTTTAAAGTTAAGAAAGGCAGTTAGTCTGATTGTACAAAGCAAACTGGGGCAACTCTTCAGCTTGTACACGGGAGCTGCCAACCTCCATCCAGTGCCTGCGACTTCTGGCATCTCATGGTCCAGGAGCATTTTGTGGATGAAGTCCTACTGCAAAGATGCCACGGGCTCACCAGGTATCACACAGTATCTTGCTTATTTTCACCAAATTCAAAGGATCAAATCCTTTACAACCTCAGTGAAACTAATGATTGTACCACAGAAATGATAGGAATAGCGTGTCTTTCGTCTTATAGTCAGTATTTATTTCATGTCGGGTATCCTTTTAGTTTGTGTGGGACACTAGGTTGCAATTCTGATTGGTGGGCTACCAATATGGGTAGTTCACAATGCTCATGTGATGCATGCAAGCTCTCAGCATCCTAAAAAGCTTATTATCACAATATTTGGATAGTGTAAGATAGCCTCTGTGTGTAACACACAGTATGGCAAATACTAGGACACAACAGAATTGTGAAGTCCCTTATGTGCTCATCAAATGGATTACGAGAAAGAGCACTTAAGTATATTTCTTCTCTTAAAACTCTTTTATACTAGAGTGTGTTCAAAGATCATGGATCTTCTTGTGTCTTATAGTGGTGTGCAAATGAGAGGAGAATCAAACCTTCAATGTAATCTGTGCTGAAAGATGACAGTTGCGAGTCAGTATCAATGTAAATATCATACATCAGGAAACAGTCCACTGATGTTAAATGATTTATACTGAGAAGAAAGTTCAGTTTTCTCATCTACCAGATGTCAGTGGTCTGTCTTCATGAAGTAGACCACTTCATATGGGGAATCTGCTTCCAGAACAATGTTGATCTTTCCCAAGCATAGGTATCAGCTCCCTACTCCAGTAGTTAAGTGTGTGGGTAAAATAAGAGAGGAGGCAGCTGGGAGCGATAATTTCTTTAGACTACATGTATTTTCAGCTGCAGCTTTATAATTTTGCATTTCAGGTAAACCATGCTGGGGCTGGAAAACAACATTTTATTAGACACACTGGCGTAGTTGGGAAGCTGAGCCAGTTTTCAAGCACACAACTCCTCTTCAGGTCAGCCATGGAGGTTGCCCACTTTATCCTGAAATTGAATTTTATTCCTTTCACTTCAGAATTGAGGAAAGTCGTGTGTACTTGTAGATTTACCTGTTTTCCAACACTATCAACTAGTCTAATAAAAGCTATTACACTTCATTTTATAAATGTTCATTTTATAAATGTTGTTTGTTTTATAAATGTAAACCATCACAGCTATTCCTACAGATAGAACACCATTAGGTTTGGTGGAAATAAGTATAAATATAAATGTGGAACAAAAGTAAATAGTTTTTGCACCATTTATAAAAACTGAAGAGGTAATCAATGTTAAAAATAAAACAATCTTTTTGATTTTGTAAAGGCGGTAAAAGGCAAAACCACTGTAGAAGGCCCAAACCACAAAAAGTTTATTATAAGGAAAGGAGGCTTTACCTTCATTTCTGGCCCTTGGTCTGCTGCAGGAGTTACCAACAGACTTGCTTCCAATTTGTACATAAAACTGAACTAGCCTGTTAAAAAATGAAAAACAAAAAAACAGGGTAGAAGTGAGGTGTAATTATCTTCTGATAGCACAAAATAAGTCAGTATAACTCTGCTCCCTTAACTAATGTGACATTTTAAGTTAGGTCATTATTCCAGGCTTATTGATGAAGTAGTTTCCAGTGAAATCAAGCATTGTTATAGTAAACAGTGGAGGACTCAAGACAGAAGAAGGTGATGTTTATTGATCCTGGGCTGGACTGAGTAGAAGAATTTAATATCTCCTTCTTTCACACAAAGATGCAAAATCTCCAAAGCAGGCAAATCTGCAGGCAGGTCTTACCTTAAACTCTTGTAACTGGAAATCAGTTTAAGCTTTAAAATACAGTATTAATTTCAATTAAATTATTGTATCTTCACTAAATCACCAATTCCTTTTTGGTCCTTAAATTCTTGATATAAGCAGTTTTCAGTGAAAAGCATTCATGGGACATTTTTGTGAAGCAGACCCTTTGATTTTGAACCTATAAGTTTTGATTTAATTGAATATTCCCTTGTTCTCATGTCATAAGACAGGGAAAACCCCTGTTCCTGGTCTGCCTTTTTTCGGCCTTCCTTTTTGTCAGTGTTTTTACCATCCCTACGTTCTCTAATTCATTTCTATTGTAAACCATGGCAACCTTTTCATCTGTCTCTGCATGAAAGTTTTTCCATATCCTTGATTTTTCACATAACTATTTTCTGCAACTCTTCTAAAGCCACAACCTCCCTTTGAAACAGTATCACTGTCTTTACTGTCAGTATTTTGGATTAACCTTGGACATCTCTATATATCTATATTTGAACGAATAATTATCCTATCCTTGTGCTCCAAAATATTGCTTGGGTTTTTTTCTCCCCAATCTCCAGTGATTCCCTGGTATCCTCACTGAACTGATAATTTCAATTGTGACTCTGTAGCATTAGAGTAGTTTACATTTCCTCTTAGATGCACACTATTGTGCTGTATAATAGCAATTTATTTCAATTAATGTCCTGCTACTCACTCAACAAATTTCCTTGCATGCCTCCAACATTCATCTGGGTCTTATCTAATCATAACTAATGTAAAGAGCACTGAGATGACTAAGAATGGCATCACCCCTCACCTATGCCTTCTTCACACGTATGAATTGAGCACTCAAACCAGCACCTGAACAGAGCAGGGAACTGGGACTCATCTACATGATGAGCTTTCACATGCTGAAAGTTGGTGATGCCATTCTACCTCTTGCTTCCCAGACAGTTTTTGACTTAGGATGATACCTGCCTATTGTGTTATAACTACTGAAGTACTCACTGAAGGGATGTTTTTGGGAAGCAATTCTTTGTCCCTTGGAGCACATATTGAGATGGGGTTATTGCCAAACAGATGTTTTTGGGGAAAAAAAGAACAGAAATCTAAAGGAAATTAGACTTCATTAATTCTACTGCTTATAGATAACTTCTTTATTTTAAATACAAATTTTGTGTCTCTTTGTGAAGAAACAAGGCTTAATTTGTCAATCAAATTATTTCCCAGAAAGATGACTCCTTTCGCTTTAGGGGATTTGGTCCTAATTTGTAGTGACATCAGTAAAATCATGAACAAGCCACAGGACTACAGCCAAAACTGGTACAACGCAGCTAGGACTCCAGTCTCCCTCACCCACTCCTACATACACAGTGTCATGATCCTTTTCTGACTCTAAATCCAACCACACTCCAGTTGTGTATTAAAATCAGTATCTCCTATCAGAGAGGTTTTGTATATCCACATGGACTAGGACAAGCTAGAATATACTCATCAGTGTCATTCATTATATAAACCCATAGACAGCTCAAGAATAGACACAGTACTACACTATTTAGCCAGCCACATCCTATTGTTTGCTGCAGCTCTGTCGTCTGAGACAGTATGCAGGCAATAAGCCGCTAGACGGTGATCTCAGAGGTGAAAAGATTTACAGTCCTATGATGATAATTTCTTTTATGCTTGCCAAATGTAAAGATCAGTGAAAAACAAAAATGAAAGACAAAACCCCCTCTTTTTGCAGAAGTGGGGATTGGCCCATCTGATCTGTAAGCATTTGACCCAGAACAGCTCTCTGGGATGATTGCTCAGTCATTAGCAACTGAGTCTAATGCAGATGGGAGCCAAGTCAGCTAACAAGCCAGATGTCACTGTTTGGAAAAATAATGCATTCCATGGTTTTTATCTAGCTGCCAGGTAGGCACTGTGTGCAAATGCTCTCATTGAACAGATAGTGGAAGAGTGTCATCAGGGACAGGCCATCAAAATGAGAGCAAGTAGCTCGACAGTAACCAAAATGTGTTCAGGTATTGTATTGCTAGCCAGGAGGATGAAAATGCTGCTAGTGAAATTGTGCCTTTGGTACATTGGGCCATACAAAGGGAAAAGGATGGAAAGACTCCAGGAGGTTTCTGAAGTGTAGGGCAAAAAAATGGTTTGGGTGAAATGAATGTTGACACTTAACAGCTCTCTTAGTGCTATGGAACAATTTCATTTTTTCACAGTCTGTGAAAAAGGTGTAGTCAACCGTATAAAAGAAAAAAGAGACAATAAAACAGAGCTAAGATTATGACAGAACTTAATGTATATGCTAAATACCAATTGCTTGTTTATGATCATTGTTTTCGAGGAGCATGCTTTAGTTTAAAGTGCTCTTAGCATGACACTTGAGTTTGGTGATGCCCTGTTGGGCTGCTTCCCTGAGCAGCACCATGCGCCTCAGGCTGGCACATTTCAAACCCATTGGAGCAGAGCAAACTGGGAGCACCAAGCCCCCATGCACCCTTCTCCTCTGGGAAGAGAAGAGTGTCGGAGAAAAGGGTCTTTGTACTTCTTACAAAAAAGAGCAAAAATCTTTGTATTCCTTACATAAAATTTACACTTTACACTTGAAAATGTGTAACTGAAGCACGATGATACTGAATATGCATAGGTAGATCTGCAGAAATTCAGAATGAAAATAATACTTTAATGTCTTGCAGTATTTTTAATTTTTTTTTGAATTTCCACGCCTAATTTAATGAAATGAGATACTAAAAGTTCACGGAAAACACTATTAACCTGAAAAATAAAAAGCTTAAAAGTCTACTGTAGCAGTTAGAGCCTTCCTATTCACAACCCTCAATCCACGTATCTAGCGTTATGTCTTTCAAGGCATTTCTTCCTGCTGTTTATTCAAGTCACCAAAACCTCCAACCAAAAAACTCACACAAAACTAAAAGGTAACTGTGTAGGGGCTAAGATGACCCCTAATAAGATAACTGAATTCTATGCAAAGCATTATTGAATGCAGAAAGTAATACTGAATTGAGAGAACGTGCTTCCCTCTTATCTCCCCTTTCAAGTGACATTAGTTCTAGCTCCAATAACAGGGAAAAAAAAAATCTAGGCTGAGGACTTATTTTCTGATTTAGGGTATGAGCCTTTCAGTTAACCCCTCACACTCTCACAGGCCTTGACTTTGTTTCTAGCAAAAAGTCCCAAACAGTTAATGTTACAGATGGTGTCAAACATTAATGTGGGATGCGCGTGTTGTAAGTAAAGTGTCTGAAGCTGTATGTCTAAGTTTTACATGGACAACCCAGATTGCCTATAAAACATTTTAAAAATACATGCTTCCAGAAAACAAAACACTGCCCTTTGGTAAACCCTATTTTAGGATGAGTTGTACTGCACTTATGAAGCAGCTATTCTCTCTTTTGAACTTAAAAGCAGGCTGAGGTAATTATAGTCTCAGGAGACGATGTTCTGGTCAGACAACATGAGGTGGATACTACCCCTGAGCACACATGTGGCTGAAGAAACCAAACAATTGATGTATTTGAAATTACCAGTATGTTTTTTCTGTCCAGCAAATAGCCCAGTGATGTGGCTTCAAGCTTTAATTGCTCAAGGAAGTTAAACTGCTCACTGTGATGCTTATAAAAGAAATTTAATGATGATTTATTTTGACAAAATGATCAGCTGCAGCAGAAGAGCAGCTCACATGAGGAGCACATGCTCAGAGGAGGGATCTTAATTGTTCTTACCAGGTGTCTCTCTGGTCATGTACCTTCTTGGGGCAGCTTTGAGACACCAGAAAGACCATATTCTTGTGCAAAACAGAAGTCATGATAGATTAAAAAAGTCAAGAAAGAGCATTGCTCAGTATTTTAAAACTTCTTCTGGCTTTTAAAATGGTTCAAGCTCTACAGAAAGGGGAAGCTATAAGTATGAAGATCTGCCATTAAAAGTGGTTTCAAAGTAATGTTGAATCTAAAGAAAATCCTTTTCTTTCATAAAAAAGATTTCTCCAGGAAAGAAGGAATAACTCAGAAATACTGTTTGAATATAGACTTACTGATGATGAGGTTGCTTTCAACATTATGCTTTACAGGATTATTAACATGAGATTTAAAAAGACAGTGAAACAGAAGGACGTACTCAGGCCTTCCAGTGCAAACATGTACTTGTCCAAAGCGTATTTGTCAAACAATTAATTAAACTAATTATTAAGTAATTTACATAACTATATAAATAATTCATGTATTTGTCAAACATGCAGGGGACAGAGGAAAGGCAGCTGGTGCTATGCTGCTCAGTGCCAGGCAGCTAAGGATGTCCCCAAACCTGCAGCATCCATGCTGCTGTACAGAGTCCTCCTTGTCTCAGCTGGAGGGCGGTAGCAGTAACTTGTGGCCAATCTTTGCTGACTGATCCCACAAATTCAATAATGCAGCAAATCATGGCATTACTTTCTCGTCAAGCAGTATTTTTGAGGAGAAATACTTTTTATTAAGCTAACTGACATAATCATAGGATGGGCAAGGTTTCAGGTGCGTGATCCCTCATGAGACCAGACAAAACAGCAGCAAACTCCAGGCTAAACACTGGTTAGGATTAACAGCCCTTTGTTTATCCTAATTACATTAATCAGTTCAACAATTTGAGAGGGAAAGGATAATTGCTACCAGCGGATCAGGATTCAGCAGTGGCAGGGAGAGAGGTGAGGGCTTGTTAGCCTCTTGGCTACACAGAAACAATTCACATTCTGGTTATTTACACTTCTGACAAATGGGCTAATTCACAACATCTGGCAAGTAAATGACAGCTCATTGCTCTGCCATCACCATGCCTGCAATTCAGTGCAGTCAGGGGAAGGGGAGTTTTTCTGACTGGCTATGTGCAGAGACTTAGGTTTTGTGCAGTCTCAAGACCACGTCTTCTGCACATCCATTTAGGATAGAATGCAAACCATATTCTCAGAAGGATAAAGAGTTCACAGCTTTTTAGTGCTGCTATTCTACTATTTCTAACTTAAGTATTCTCTCTCAAGACAAGGAAATAGTACACCAGAATGAGCAAAAAAGTAGTTTCTCTGCCTTTAAGATTTCTTGTATAGGTTGTGATTATCCATTTCCCATTAATCATTTCCCACTTTCTCACATCTACTCTTGTAAATGCAGACAGGAGACAACATGAATACACAGACAATTGTGAGAAGCAGCACTGAGGACTAACCTGATATTTGTGGTGTCCAGGGGAACAGTCCTCGCCTCCCTTTTGCCAGGTCCATTGAAGTACAGAGATTTTCCATCGCTGAGCACACCACAGCCTGTCCCAACCTGACCTCCTGTTATCTTGTACCAGAGAGGGCTTAGCTTCCTCTCAAATCTGTCGAACATCTCACTGTGATTAGGCACATTAGACACACAGGTTCCATGCGATGCTTCAAGGTTAAAAAAAGATAATATGGGAGATGCTTTGGTGAAACTGTGCTGAACAGAATAAGGGTCAGATACAGAGCATTGCAGACGGTTCTGTTGAATTCATACGTGGGAGAGTACTGTGCTTCTCTAAGAAAATGTCCTGATGACAGAGTTGTACCTTTTTAAAACCTGCTTTACAGATTTCTTTAGGCAGAAAAAGCCCTCTTCCTCTAAACTCTAAGATGGCTTATTTCACCAGGTGAAAGCACTTTATGTTGATAAGGCATTTTGTGTAAACAAAAATATTTTGTTTATTTCATTTTAAACAAATTCAACAGAAGATGTTGGCTCAATGCTGTGCTGGTATAGAGGGTTGAAAGGAGTGCAGTGTGCAACTGGTTATGTCAATCACTGGGTTTTTTTCATTGGGTTTGGGGTTTTTTTTAGTATTACTGCATAAAAGCTCCTGAAACTACAAGTGAGCAGAATTCTCCACAGAAGGGCCCGTCAGAACATATGTTCCCTCCTGGTCCCATGCCATCTGATGGCCAGGGGACTCAAAACCAGCAGCAATTCTTTTGAAGATGATCCAAAGGCTTTTAAGCAGACTTTTTCATTTATAATGTTTTATTTTGTTTTCTCTTTTATTGCTAGTCCCTTCCCATTCACACAGATGGCGATGTTCAAAGATTAAGGTTGCCAGAAACATCACCGGTGTCCGCCTCCTTCAACTGCTCTGTTTTGCCTGTGCTGACTTCTATTTAACAAAATGACAAGATTCTTGCTGGCAGCCCATGAAATTGATGTCACCAGATATTTTTCCGGAATATTGGAGAGGAAAACCAAGACGCTAAATTTACGGCTTGAACTCAGCCAGTGTTTCTAATCCCACCTAAAAGGGTTGTCTTACCTGTATAGCCGAGGTCACAGAAGCAGACCCCTGAGACGCAGTCCCCATGACCATTGCAGTAGCTGGGGCAAGGCTCAGAAATGTAAACGCCGTCTAAGCCAAAAGGAGGCACGCTTTTGTGGGAGCTGCTCTCCTGGATCCAGCGGAATCGAGTCTTACTGTAGAGAAACAACAGCGAAGGGCACAGTATCACTATTCCCAGCTTCAGTATCTCCTCATCCTTGTTTAAAAGAGGCTTTTCCTAAATTAGCCATTTCTAAATAAGATGCAAATGGATGCCTGGAAAACATTTCCGACACCCTACATTTTGTGCAAATTCACTTAAGGATAATTTTTGCAGAGTTTTTGGATGCATTTTTGACTTCCTCTATTTCTCTGGCCTGTATCCATGAGTGTGATTCAAAGAACAGATACATGGTTTTATCAACAGGAGTGAATGATTAGATATGACTCTGAAGATGCCTTTCACAAGTTGGTTCAACCTGAACTGCTAATTATGCATTGAAATCCCCAAACTCCATTTCTTACAGTACTTACGAAAGGAACTCAGTAATGGCAATGGTAGATTTTATTATGGAATTGCATAATTTAGAGTAAAAAACTGTCAAGTAATTTGGATACAGGAAAAATCATCCACTTGCTAAAAATAATGGCAAATAATGTGTCCTGTGGACAGAAATACTAAGTTTTTATTCTTGG
>JBCJKH010045972.1:28018-44414 GCA_039877255.1 Loriculus beryllinus | reverse complement strand
AATTGCAGCAGTTGCTTTGAACAATTTACGAAGCGGGTGGGAAATCAACTGGAAACTGAAAGCTGCAGAACCTGGGGTACAATCTTACACCCTTGAAGTTAAGGGAGGTTCTGCTACTTACATCGTTGAGAGCGAGGCGATTCCTCACAGGAATACTTACACAGTTAGTGCTTAGTGTTCTCCTATCTCTGTAAAGATTAATTATCACAGAACTTCATTTCTGCTGGTGTAATTTACTGGCAATGGACTCAGCACTCTGATTATTTTTTTTTGAGAGCTCTTGCAACTTCCTCTTGCAATTTAAGTAAGCTTGTCCAAGGTTTGCAAACTTCCAGGAGGAACTAGGCTCTGAGTAAGTGTTAGCCCACTCAACATGACTGATGTAACCCCAAACTTTCATTTGAGCTTAGAATCATTCTTGAGTCCATATTGCATACCCCAGTACAGTGGTCTGTGTACAGGTAATGAAACATAAAATAGTCTGTTGAAGAAGTAACTCTTTTTCTGCAACTGAATTAAATGCTGGTATTTGAAGAGGATGGAAAAAAAATCTAGTGTTCTTTTGTGAAATTCAGTGTTTTAGACAGGTGCCCAAGGCATACCATGATGCTATTATAACAAGAATACTATGTATAAGTTGCAAGCTTGGTCGTGAATATGTGTCAGTGTTCAAATGTGGGGTGACTGAAAGGGAAGAAGCCCTCTGACCAATGGAACTAGATGGTAAATGCAGCATGTAAGGTTTATAGTAATTATGTATTCCATGGGCATACGGTTAGCTGAATTTGAGGAAACAAAAGCTAATATGTACTAATGATCTGTGCCCTCTTTTCCCCTTTTATTAAACACACTGAAAGCAGAAGATAAACTTAAAGGAGAAGCATTATACTTTCTATGAGGTCACCCTTAAAACCTTCATCAGGGCTTGTTGGCTGTGAGTTTTCTGTCCTCTTATGTTTTCATAGGCATGTTACAATACTTTGATGGTTTTTGAGTGGGTTTTAATTACAGACACATCTCAAAGCAAGAGATCACATCTGCAAAAGACTCTTTATTGCTAGGCACATCTTTAACCCAGTTGAAGATGTTAATAAATAACCATGTACCCTTAGCCATAGTAGCTATTAATGATTCTTCCTAACAGATGTCCTGTTAACATATTCATCTTGGCATGTGGAGGTTGAGCATTAGGCTGCATTACTTGAGTGAGATGAAGGTTTCAAGTATCAGATGCTACCCTGCAAGTAGACATTCCTATTGCCTTTCTGGAGGAGGTGAAAAGAGTGATAAATTTCAGTTGGCGACCTAGTCGGGGCATAGTCTTGTGGTGATATTAAAGAGACACATTAGGTTTCCCCAAACTCAGTGAACGTTAGTAACCCACTCATTTCATGCCATGCTGTCTTCTGAAGCTCAGTGATGCAGGGAGAAGCTAGCTCTCATTTCTCTTTCATGTATTGCGTAGTAAATGCAGTCATTGGGTACTGCACACTAGCTCATTCAGGGCCACTTTTTACTTGGTGTAATTTGTTTGAGTGGCTGTGCGTTTGGTTTCAAGTACATTGGTGGGTAGGTTGAAATCGACACCTGTGTAATACCTCCATGTGTATGAACTAGGCTGTTAGGACTGATATAGAGAAGTCCTTGTTGTGTGCTTCTGATTTGCATCTTGTTTTGGAAGGCAAAGTGTGTGTGTGTGTGTGAAGGAGAAGGAGAGAGTGAGGAGCTAGGTAAGTACTGTTGGGAGTGAAGAAGGTTGGGTCCCACATCTGTGCTCTCCAAAAAAAACTGTGAGAAGCTTATCCTGCCCCTTCCATCACATCAGTTGTTATAAGGATGATGTCATATGGGCTACTCCTGGACCTCACTCCAGCACCTTGTCATTTTTATGGAGAGTTACTAATTTTCCTATGCCACAGTGATTGCTCTAATAATTAAAAAGGGAGGTGAGAAGGTTCCTTATACTACTGGTAGACATGGACATCTATAAAGCTCAGGGCAATACTAGACTCCTGAAACTCAGCACACTGCTGTTATTGGCCAAAGTCATCAATTTAAAGCTGAAAAAATTGTGTCTGAGTCGTACATACACTCAGCTTGGAACGCAGATATAGTCCTTGGGATTTGCTAGCTGGAGTGAGATACTTCCTAATGCTTAGGAAAGAGGTTGATCCTCTTCAGTGTAGTGGTTTGGCCACAATTCCTCTGGAAATTGGGATTTGGTTATATGGAGTCGCTGTTTGTCATTACTGAGGTTTTTTACCAGTGAAGAAAATTATGGTTTTACTTACAGTTTGCATGACACTTTTAAGTCTGTGAAGTATTTTGGGAACCTTCCCTTTAAGTTAGTTAACATGTTGGTACAGTTTCTCTCTTTTTCATTTCATATGATCCTTTTGAAGAATTTGAGAGAAGCATTTATTTTGTTATGTCAAATTAAGATGTTATTTGACCTTTTCCCCTATCTTCAAAAGATATAATGCAGTGGAAAAAAGTTGAGGAAATGGAAGATGTGCTTGCCTGAGGGCTGGCAAAATGAATTAATTCGTTGTTGATATTGATTCAAAATTCTGGAGGATGCAGTTGAGGCAAATGATTGCAATAAAATGAAATGAGTGTTACAAGGTCAGAAAACAGATGTTAGCTTAATGTAAGACATGGTTTTAAAATTAGTGCCAAAAATACTGACTACGTGAATCTGGAACACTGTCATAATATATGAAGTCTATTATGCAGTGTTAACAAAATTACAATCTTGTGTGGATTAACTTTCTTGTGTTTTGATATTTTTCTTCAATTGAATAAACAAGGATTAGTGGTTTGTGTAAATTATATTCTGCTTCATTTCAGTGTAATGTTTTGTTTCAGGATTTTATTTTCATTCCTTTGCAAGCATTATAACATTATTGTACTACCACAATGACATTTGTCATTTTCAGTGTTTTTTTATTTTTTTTTCACCACTGCCAAAATTCCTGCTTGCAACCAAGATTTTACAGTTGTGGTGGATTTACAGAAAAATAAAAGATGCTTCTTTCTTGGTCAAGGCCTCCCACCCCTCTTAGAACTACCTTTCAAGTTATCAACTACGATGATATGTATTATACGTGTTATCATATATGAGTTCCAACAAAGTTTGTGGATCACTTAGATGAGCACTAAATAAACATATCCTCTTCCTGCAGACTTAAAGGCAAAGCAGGCAAAGGTTTAGCTGTGGATTAGAATAATTTGAATATAGAAAACTATTTACCTGAACTGAGACAGTTAGTTTTACCAAATCACTCCTATTTTAAAAGTTGCAAAGGGAAGTACATAAGCCTCAAACCTCACCTGATTTCTGTGTAGCTCTGTTGGACCACTTCATACTTGGAAGTCTGAGATGTGATAACTTCAGTCACTTATTTTCCATTTAGTATATCAATTTATTAATTGATGTTGGTTATTGCACAGCTAAAATGCTGGGTCTAGGAAGAAGAAAAACAATGGGAACAATGGGAGTGGTTTAGGAAAAAAGGTTTTTCCTTGTATGATGCAATTGTGCTGTTCAGAATGTGTTTGCCTTTCCCAGAAGCACATCAATAAAGCATCAATATAGCAACTCCAGGTGTTTCTTTCTGAGCAGAAGCCTCCTTTTCTTACGCCAGGTCTTGGAAGGTTTTTGCTATATGGTGTATTACGTGGTCCATTTCCACTACAGTCAGATGGCAGCAATTTTTTTCCTCTGTTCTAACCTAAATTTTTATTTAAAAAGAAGTTTACATTGGACTTGAGTTATGAATGTGGCAGAGTCCTACCTGTGATTTCCATATGCAGGCCAATGTAGGAAAGGAAAGCAGGGCACCAAAGAATGGAAGAATGGGTGTCGAGAATGTCTGTGAGAGCAGTGGTCAGCTTGGTAATGAGTTCTAGAAAGGTATCTGTCAATCCAGATTGGTTTAGTTGGATGGAGATATTAGTGTGCTGACACTGGGAATCTGGGCTCTGAAGAGGAGGAGCAGAAATACTGGTATAGGGCTTAAAACTGAATGTTGCAGAGGAAGTAGAAATGCAAAGGATTTGTAACTATCGCAGGAGTGCCAGCATTGGAGAGCATGAAGGCGATAGGGTGATACTTTCTGTAACTGATAAAGGAAAACATTAAAAATAAGCTGAGATAGCATGGACAAAGTAGAATTTGTCTTGGTCACAATTGCTAAGGAAGGAGTTGTGAAAGAAGCTGAGCAGGGTAGTGGTGACTGTCTGCTGCGCTTCCCCAAACTCTTGGCAAGAGCTCTGTCTGTTGCCTAATGTTACATAGCATTACATTGAGACTTTTTTCTGTAGCAGTTTCATTTGCAATTAAAAAATAGGAGTCCCTTTGTGATGTTAGGGGGAATTAGAAACACAGGTGGCTGAGAATGTCATGCAGAAAGGATGGTCTGGCTAAATAATGGGGAGAAATTTGATACTGGAGTGTAACGTCATGCCGCTGGAGATATGAAAATCTTCTGTGACAACAGCTTGCATTATGAAAATGAGACAAACTTTAATGTCTTAGCAGATCACAAGATGATTATAAAAAGCTAGTGTGATGGAAGTGTGAAAATGAGAAATGAACTTCTGGAATTTATTGGGCAATATATATCTGTAGGTGGAAAAAATATTAATATCATTTGCTGCAAGGCATTGCTCAAAGTCATCTTGGAACACCTGACCAACTCTACCCTTCTGTTCTTAAGAGGGATGAATGCAAGCTGAAAGAGATGTGAAGGACTCTCAGGATAACCAGTGAAAATGGAAAGGCCTGAGATGGCTTGGGCTTTAAAGCCTAGAAAAGAGGCTGAAAGAGATGTTACTTCTTCCTAATTGCCTGTGAGGATGAAGGGCTAAATGCCATTACTGACCCCTGAAAGTGCTTAAGACTCAGAATTTGAGACAGCTTCTAAGCCAAGTGATGTTCTGAAACTCTTCAGCAATAGTATTTTGTTCTACCCACTCAGGCACCCATTAAGCTCTCTAGGAAAGGAGCATGGCAAATTTCATCCTCAGCCTGTATGATGCGATCATGCTGCTTAGAACAGGTCTTCCTTTCACAGAAAGTAGTTTTTAGTCCTGTGGTCTAATGAGGAGTGATAAACTAGATAGATGTTATCTTGCTGTGATACAAGTGCATGTGTGGACAATATGTGGGTTTGATTTAAATAAGTTTGAGACATCCCTGACCAGTGTTCAAGGCCAGGCTGGATCTTCTAGTGGAAGATGTCCCTGCTAATGGCAGGGGGTTGGAACTGGAAGTCTTTGAAGTCCTTTGCAATCCAAACCATCCTATGATTCCATGATCTATGAAGTCTCACAGTAAAATGTTTGTTGCATACTTTTCCATTACAGCACTGTTTGAGTCTTGATTGTTACAATGGGTATTCACTTGTTTCTCTTCTTTGCCTGTTTATGCAGATATGTATGCCGAAATATTACTTTAGCTTGATCTCACCTCTTCACCAAAAAAAAAGAATGAAGCAGTTAAAGAATTGTCCAAATTTTCTCCTTTTTTAAAAAATGCTGTCAACTGGACTACTGCTTCTCACATCACAGGAACAGCAGGATTCTGCATTGGGCAAGTCTGTCATAGTTAAACACTGAGTAGATTTAGGCTATCCATGCTCCTTTTTATATGCATTGCAGGTAGCACATGATGATTTGTGACCCTGTGTGTGTATATATATGCACATGTAAATGTGTATCATAGAAGGGATAAATTCAATTTGGTGGGCATAGAGATGCTCTTATTCAGACCTACAGAAATAACATAAATTTTAAAAGAGATTAAGATACATGAAGCTAGCAGTGAAGGAGACATAGATAACTGTTTCAGCAGAAAGGCAAGGGAGGAACAAACTGCTTAAGTTCCCCTAGTTGGTCCCCAATGCAAAAACAAGATGTAGGAAGTGAAACAAACCCAAGATGAAAGCTGACCCAGGATTTCTTGTGTTTGCAAGAGTCTAGTTTGATGAAAGATGCCAGGCAGTCAAGACTGACAATAAAATTTAAATTTGTGTATATATATATATAATATTATATATAATGTATTATGTGTATTATTAAATATATATACATATGTATTTCAGAACAAGGATGAACAAAACTGACAATTTTTGAGACAGGCAAGGAATAGGAATCCACTTCTCCTCAGTTGATCTCCAGTTCAATTCTTTCATATTACTCCCAACCACAGAAAATTATTTTTTGTTATCCTTATTCTGACTCTGGGCTAGTAGCACATCTTCACTACTACAAATATGTATAAAGCAGTACAGATGAGGCTTTGCTGAGCTCTACTTCCTCAAATTAAACTCCTCCTCTGTGTCCTTTGGAGGTTGCTTTGCCATTCTGCCCCATGTAATGATGGATCAGAAGTGAACCCAGATTTCCCAGGCCTCTCAAAGATGGTTTTCCTCAATGTCGCAGTAACAAAGATATGAAACAGCACTGCAACACTAAGGTACCACAGATGATGTGGAAACAGATCAACATGAAGTGGAAGTCAAGAGTAAAGGTTAAGATAAATTAGTGCCTTAAATTTAAGATTTTTCCCTATTTTTTTTCTTTTTTTCCCATGGAATGGGAAAGTTGAACAGTTGATTGTAGTGGTGTAGAAATTTGGATGGAGCACTTCATGTATTTGGGCAGAGTTGGCTTATGATTCTTCTTCCCAAGCAGTTTTACATCAAAGTTGATCAATCTGAGTTTGGTTTTTGACACACTTCTGCCTTGACCTTGGGGATAATGTAGGGAAGTCTCACATTCTCATTCATTCAGCAGATCCGATGAAGGCATCGCTGTTACTTCTGGCTTTATAACTTATGAAGAAGCAGCAAACCAGTTGGCATTAAAAGCCAGAATGAAACATCTAAAACAGAGGAGGGAAAAAGTTTTTCAGTGTTTGAAAAAGGTGTTAAGAAATAGAACTTATACCTCTACTGTCTAAGCTGCTTTAATGCAGAAGCTTAAATAAAGACCAATGTTTAAGACTCAGAATAATCTGGGCCTTTATTTTTAATTTTTTTTTCTTTTTTCTCTTTTATTCATACTGCTAAGGAGTATCTTTTATATATGTGTATATATATATAAATAGAAATTTTGTGGCTTAATGAAGAGTTTACTGCTTATAAACCCTGTATGCAAACTTGAATGCAAGTTTGTTTCATTTATGTACCTGTTAAAATACATATGTATTTGTTAAAAGCCTAAGCCATTAACAGAAATTGTGTTTATGTACAGTTACTGACCTTTTGAACAGTAGATATTTATTTCATAAAATAGAGTTGTTTGTCTACTCAATGTTATAGTTCTAATTCTTTTAAAAGTTACTTTATTGTTGGGAAAGCCACAGTATCATCTATTTTAGTTACTTTTTTAAGTTTGCATTTTGTGTAAAGATTAAAATGAAGACACTCTAAGCTGTTGAAAAATCTTTGTGGATTTGAGAATCATTTTCACGAAGACATGACTTTGATCAAAAAAATCCCAGCCATATCAGGTGAACTTTAAGGAAATGTTTTCTAGTGTGCACCATTAATAATGTACGTAACAGGCTTGAAAAGAGGAGAATAGTTGTGACTATGAACAATACGAAAAATGCGATTGGCTTTGTAAATGATGCAAAAGCGTAAGCACTGGGAGGAAATGAAACCTCAAATGCTGCTGTTGGTGGATGGACAGGTGATGGTCACACGAACCTTGACTGCTTGCAGTAGGAAGCATTGTGGCTTTAGACACATCACACTGCTGGTAATGTGGCAAAAGGCAGATAAAGCAATAGTAGATAAAGCAGCTTTTAACCCTTGAAAATATTGCAGTAGTTTCTGACCCCCACTCCACCAATCCATTTTGGAATTAGAACCTAAGTGCTGCTGTAGCAAAAGGAAATAGGGGATTCAGAGGGAAAAATCAAAACAAATGCCTACGTAGGATCAAGACTGGTGACTGGAACAACCTGCTGCAGAGGCTCAGTGTGATGGTTCTTAAGGATAATCCTGTGGCTTTTCCAAGGGTGCCTGATCTTAGATTTTTGTCGCCATAGTGCAGATGTTAACCGAAGTAGCTGTCTTTACCTTTTAGCCATGGAATACAATACGCTTTTTGTTAAAAGAGAAGTTTTTACTTTTAGGACATTCATTTGTGAAAGTTAACAGCTATGTTATATAATTTCTTTTAATTAAATGTTTTTCTTTCGTGTCTAGAGGTGTGGGCAGGACCATGAATGAAAAACAGTCTCCTGTATTGCAAAACTGTTGGAATGGGAAACATCAGAGTAGGGACTGACAGCATTCCCTCTCATGTCTAGATTATTTTTATCACTGATGAACAACAACATAGTTTCATTTGTAACTATGCTCTCTTCTCTGGATTTCTCTTTGCTTACCATCTTCTCTTTCTATCTGCACAAAATGCTTCCTTGGTGCTCCTTGTGATATAGCAACAGAGAGCTATGCAAATAAACATTTTGCACCACGTTAAGTATTTTATTTATGCATGAATGAACTTCCCCCTTCAGATTTTCCTTACAACTACTGTATAAACTAAGAAAGATGTGCACAGCATACACATTTTGTACTTCATAGCTTCTTTATTCATATGGATAGGTTACTAGGGTCAAATGTGTGCAAAGTTAACTTTGATAATGATAGAGCAATTTGTATTCTGAAATCCATTACAATATGTTGATTGAAACTCTCCCATCAGTGCCTGCTGTTTATACTGGCCCTATGAATTTTTACTTGGGTACCAGTCTCGAAACCCTAGGAAAAATCAGGATCAGATTTCAGTAAAAATGTGTAATACTATACTGGAAACAACTGTATCTGTTATTGCAGATGGACTGAGCAGTCACTGAGAAGAAATCTTTGGAAGCCAAGACAGTTGGACACTGATCTGATCTTAGGGAGTTTTAAATGTGCAGTCCAGAACCCAGTGCGCACAGCCTTACAGAGGGGTAGTGTGTACAGAAATGTAAGGTCTTGTGGCCTTTGAATTGCTCACAAGTTTTTCATTTGACAGTACCAAAAGATCATGGCTCATTGATCAGTTTCTACTGCTTAAAAACTCTTCTTTAACCTTTTTATGCTTTGTCTCCATTGTCTGCCTATATAGAAATAAGGTCAGAAAATTAAATATTAAATTATATATAATGTACTTAACTATATTGATAGTTATTAATTGATATGTAAGTGCTGAACCTTTCTTTCATGTTATTACATATTTCCCATATGTTTCTTTTGCAAGATCTGAGAGGCCTGTTTTATAAAGAATCTAAAAGTCTCAGGATGTGTCTACATCAGCATTTTAGTTAGACTGGGATCCCTAATCTCCCTGAGAGAGTCGTCCCCACTTGCTGTGCAGTAGTTTGTGTTGTGAAGCAGAGTTGGAGTGCAAGAACAGGACTGTTTTAGGAAGGTGCAATGTGGAGCTTACTTTCAGGTAAACCCTTACTATGGTCTTGCTCTTACAGTACAGTCCTTGGGGCTATACTGGAGTGAAGAGGACAATAACCTCTCTCAAGCAGGTATGGGCTTCTGCTCCAACTGTTGGGGCTATTTGCTAATGTAGACCTACCTATTTCTCATAAGGACCATTGGCTTTCATCTTCGTGCAGAAAAAAAAACAAACATAAAACAGTGTTTCATGATGAGGCTCAGGATCTTCTCTTTGTTTGGTGCCATCACATGTGTTATCTACATATGGTATTCATGTGATTTCGCACAATGACAAGTAGACTTCTGTGGGAATTACAGAGCACCTGCACATAGGTATTACTGATCTGTTGTTGCTACTGTCATGAGCAAAAGCTTACCTTGAGCTACCAGCATGGCTTCACAGCAGGCTTAAGTTACAGCTGTTCATGTGCTTTAAACTGTAGAAAAAAATCTGAGTAAAAATGCTTTTCTCTGAGTTTACACTGGCACTGGCAAGCTGCAGTCCCTAAAGATATCTTCAGCTTTCTTACAGCAATAGGAGAAGGGGGTTTTGGCTGACAACTTAGATAGAATTACCTATGCCCTCTACTTTAGCTGTTTGTTCTGTAGAAGCAGAACTATTCAAGAGCAAAAAGGTTAGCACTTAGGTGGCTAAATACCCATCTTGCAGATACAGCAGGTAATTAAACACTGGGCTTCCTGATGTCTAGGGTGAGTGTGCAAACACCAGCCTGCCTGTGGGTGTACAGAAATTTCCTAGGAAACATTAGCTACAAAAGTGTCATCTATATATCCACAATTACAAATCAATCAAATTATTAAAATAAAAAAGTTATTTTCAGTGTTTCAAAACAGCAATGTAGAGCTACAGCTCTACATGTAGCCCATGAAGAGCTGAGAGTTTGGAAAAGCCTCACACTGGTGTTTTCACAAACTAAAAGATGTTTGTGAAAGATGTTTGCTTCTAAAGGGAGATCCTGGCTGAAGGTGCCCCCCAGAGCCTTCAGATGAGTGTGAAATGCTAGCACACAAGAAGAGCAAACTTTATTTTCTGTCTCTGTGGGATGATGGTGCCTGGTCAGTACCTATTGATTTTCTGTATGATTCTGTTTATTTTTATTTCAAGAGAAGGCAAGAACGGGAGCGATGAGTTCTCATGCTGCTTTTAAACCAGTATCACAGTTCACTGCATCACTGCTGAAATCCTATGGACACCCAAGATTTGTTGGCAGCAGGGGACAGATAATTTGCAGAAACAGTAGGAGAGGAAGTACCCTTCTCTCATGTTTAGAAGACGACATTCAACCTGACAACAGGACAATGCCTCTGTCATTCTGTGGTGCTTCCTCAAGGGCAGGATGGGGGATTAAATGAAGGTGATGCTGGAAGTTGAGACCTGCCACGTGGGAGTGCTTGTGGCCCTGGTTTACTGTTATAGTCAGTTAGGATTCTGATTATTAACAGTATCATTACAAAAGTATAAGTCTTAATATGAACCCAGGGCAATCTGGCTAATTTTCCTGTCTGCAGGAGTAGGGTGCGTAAGGCAATGTCCCACTGAAACAGTTGTGTCTGCACATAGAAACCTCTACTACTTTGTTTACAACGATAACCTTATCTGTCCTTGAGATGATGATGTAGTATAGGGCGTTACAACCTGTTTTAACTTCTCCAGATGGATTTTAGTCAGAGCTGGTTTACTTGAGCTATATATGCACTGAGCTCTTATTTTAGGTTTTACATTGTTCTTCAAAGAACTGGATTTAAAGATTAATTAGGATGGCGGGGGAGTGAGAGTGTGTGCCTGCAAGGGAAAATGTGACTGAACCTAGCATTAGAGCACTGACCTGAAAACAGGGAGGAAGAAGGGAAGGAGAGGTTTGAACAGTATTCGTAGTCGACTTTTTCAAGAGTAAGTATAATTGCTTTCCTCAGATGAAGGAATATAACATTGTATATATGCTTGCTGAAGTACTATATAATTAGATTATGGGATTAGCCATTATCAGGTTTCAGTCTTGTAGATGTTAACAGCTGTATCTCATCTGATTTAGCATGGATGCACATCCGGAAAGAAGGATTATCCTTCTAAATTGTATCGAAGAAGAAATACTTGTATGGGGATTTGCCATCACTGATACACACATTGAGTATTTTAGACTGCTGTAACAGGCCTGTTTGAACAAGGGGATTTGTCATTGGAGGTCACAGTAGCAGCATATCTGCCAAGGAGCTGCACAAGTCATCAGCCTTGTGTGAGACAGGGATTTGAATCAAATGGGGCTCCCTGATAGATCGGCATAAGCAAAGTGAAGTGGGGAGATACAGGCATTACCGACGCCAGCTGCAGTTCCCATCATCTGTACTGGGATTTTTTCTACACCTTGCAAAGCAACCTTTTCTCTAAAAGAAAGAAGAAATACAGAAATAAGTTGACACTACAGTGACTACATTTTTCTTACATCAATTCTGAAGCTCACAGAAGTATCAGAGAGTTGTTTCAGCAGGCCCAACGGATTGGGATGGGAAAATGATAACTCTGAAATGGTTGAAATGGTAAATAACTATTTTGAAATATTCAGCTCATCTGTGGATTGAGACAAGAAGTCATTTCTTTCCTTTGCAGCAGAAAAGAGCTTTTTGCACATGTTCTTAAACTGCAGTTGT
The DNA here is from genome assembly GCA_039877255.1 of Loriculus beryllinus. Taxonomy (NCBI): domain Eukaryota; kingdom Metazoa; phylum Chordata; class Aves; order Psittaciformes; family Psittacidae; genus Loriculus; species Loriculus beryllinus. The sequence continues at coordinate 32,292 of JBCJKH010045972.1, read as the reverse complement.
TCTCCCCTCGAACTATTGTGTATGAAAAGGAAGCACGTTTTTGCTGCGCAGCCCAGATGATCGCATAGGAAACAGCTTGGTTTATGGTGTAATGTTTTTGTTTAATACCTTTTTTATTCCAACAGGAAATATGGGATGTATAAAATCAAAAAGGAAAGAGAATCAGGATGGAGATGGGCTAGATTTGAAGAATCAACCAGTACGTAAAACTGAACGAACTATTTATGTGAGGGATCCAACGTCCAATAAACAGCAAAGGCCAGTAAGTAGATAGTCTCAGGGGAGAATTCCAGTAGCAAGATCAAAGCATGAGTGGCATTACTTGAATTTCAATCCAAAGCACATGCATGAAAAAATTCAACTGATCATTAGTCTACACTTGGGGTTTTAGTGTTGTGCAGATCACCCTCAGTGAATAAATACTTAAAGAAATGAAAGTAAAAATTTGTGTTTTGTTACTTAATTACTTTGTTTGTCATAATTTTCTGCATGAAAACAGTAATCCTTGGCAACACCTAATGTAGGCATAGGTATGACTGTAGAAGAATGCTAAGTGACTTCAGAAAATGTGAAGTAGTTAGAACTGTTTTTAGAAGCAGTGTTGTTGGGGTTTTAATAGCTATGGGATCTGATTGTTGACTATTCTGTTTAAAAAGGATGAAGTAATCATGGGTGACTCTTTACCAGCTCTAGTCAGCTTTCCTTTTACTCGACGAAGGCCAGTACTTGCCCTTATACGAGGTGTGTAGGTAAGGATAGGAGGAGAGCAGAGGATGCAGTTATGAAGGGAGCAGCACTGTACTGCAGGAGAAACAAGCCAATGCAGTTTGGTGTGTGCTACCTGGCACTGGAAAGGAAGGGTGCCAGGAAGGGGAATCCTGTTGGGTACCAAGTGGGTTTGCTGTTTTGCAGATTGCCTGGTACCCTTTTCTCCCAGCCTCTATACTGTGTTGAGAAAGCCGTATTTCCTGACCGTGCTTACTCAGGGTCCCTGCTGTCTGCAGGTGTGAATGACACCTTTCTCACCCATCTCACCAGCTGACACATATGATTCAGTGTGCTCTCCAGTCAGTGTACACACATCACAAACTATCATTGTTTCTGTTTTAATCACTCTTTTTTCTTGCACAGTGTTACCAACATAACTGTGCTTGTAGCTTTTTAGCATGTGTGAATAACTACATGTGAATAACTATCCCATTAAAGTGCCCTGCCTAAAGCCTCTTCAGCAGAAGTCACAAAGCTGTTCAGGTCCTCCCAACAACCTGTGTCACACCTTCCCAAGGGATGAGCTGCTCATGTCAACATCTAGTTGGGTTTACTATATTTTTATGTTGTAATTTGCTCTTGAAGAATGGTGGGAAAAGATTGGAGCATTTTCATTTAAGACATAGAAGATGATGCCAAAGCAACTAATACGTAATTGTAATGTAAGATTGTTACAAAGATCTAAAGCTGCTTAATTAAAGATATATTTTATTGTAGGCAAATACAGAAGCACAGCTCTTACCAGGACAGAGATTTGTCAGTGAAGGTAAGTTTTCATAGGAATCTTACTGCTGTGTGCTATGTCCATGTCAGCCTGTGATATAATCTGAATGTGCCATTGGCTTTCTGCCTTTGTAGAAACAGAGGAGCGGGGAATCATTGTGGTAGCTTTGTATCCCTATGATGGCCTTCATGAAGATGACTTGTCCTTCAAAAAAGGAGAAAAATTGAAAGTTATTGAGGAGTAAGTATGACAGTACTGGCTGTATTGTAGTTTTTCTTTGAGGTCATCTAACTCACTTTATAATGTTTTGTTATCCTACTCATCACAAGTGTATGAATGGTAACAGAACTCCCTTATATGTGAAAATACAAACACACATGGAGCTGTTTGAGGCTGGATGGGGCTTTGAGCAACCTGGCGTGGTAGAAGTTGTCCCTGCCCATGGCAGGGGGTTGGAATGAGATGATCTCTCCAACCCAAAGCTTTCTATGACTTGATAGCTGCTCTTGGTAACAGCAACTGGACATTGATCTAAAGAAGCCAATGGCTGCTCAAGGGGCTTAAATTCAGAGGAAAGATGCCTCTTCTCCCTCCAGTGAGGGCAAAGCTCTCAGACAGTAGAACCCAAATAATACTTTCTCATTTTTCTTTCCTGACAAAACTACCCTTGTTTCCGTTTTTCAGGCTGGGAGAATGGTGGAGAGCAAAATCTCTCACAACAAGGAAGGAAGGCTTCATTCCCAGCAACTATGTAGCAAAAGTAAACACCCTGGAAACAGAAGAGTAAGTTCCCCCAGGCAGACATCTTCCTCCTGGTGATGTGTTCTTTGTGGGTGGTGAGAAGAAATGGCTCTAACTCTCTGAAATACTTCTCAGGTGGTTCTTCAAAGACATAACCAGAAAAGATGCTGAAAGACAACTCCTGGCTCCTGGAAATAGCCCTGGAGCTTTCCTTATCAGAGAAAGTGAAACATTAAAAGGTAGGCTTTGGGGTGAATTACTTTGGAGTTTGTAGTAGAGTTAAAAACATACAGTCTGTCTTCACAAAAGAAGGTATCAGGTGGCACTGGGTGTGGAGTAGGCCACAATAGTGTCCTATTGTGTGAGTTGTCTGCAGTTCAGTAGGAGTGGGAAGGATGAGAAAATCATGAGGAAAAGAGAGAAGAGAGTTACAGGGTAACACCCAAAGCTGAGATAGGGAAAAAAACCTCTGTGTGATTACACTGACAAGAAGCAGGAATGAATGGAGAGATCTTTTCTCTTCCTAACAGTTGTGATTCCTTTGTTGAAGGACACTTCACTGTAAACGGTAGATGCTGCATTTCATAGTCTTCCATTATTGGATCTGTATTCGTTGCTACAAGTTTTACAATGTAGTTAGTGTGCAGTGAGGGTTTACTGCACTGCAGTGTGGTATTTTTCATGAAGCACTTTGGTAAAGGTTTGTGCTGAAGGCAGAGCTCTTTGTACTGAAAAGCTTAGTGAAGCCTCCAGACTCCAGCTGGGACTTTGAGAAGAGCATAGGAGGTTCTGCCCCAGTGCTTGGACTGTGACAGGAGCCAGATTAGATTCTCCAGCTGGTTACCCTAACTCTGCATCCTCCAGAAGAAGATGCATGAATCCCTTCAGTAGGTATTGTCTGTCCTCTCCGTAGTGCAGCTTTTCTGGCACTGACACTGCAGATCCTTGGTTAGGTAGCTCTCTGTGATGAGCCCATATCACTGTTTCTGTGCGCAGATTTCATTCAGATTGCGGAATGAATTTCCCAAAGGAAGACCCCTAAACTCAGCATAGGCTGCTGAGAAGAAGGCAAAGTATCCCCAGAATGTTTCTTTCTAACCCCTTCTGTCACTGGCTCTGTGTGTGGTGAGAGAGAAGGTTGTGAGATGGTTTCTTATCCTTGGAAAGTGTACAAGAATTGTATGAGTAGAAGAAACGAAGAGCTCTGTGTTAAGGGTAGATGCTCTGCCACCCTATCTTAAATTCCAGCTGGGGTTAGGCTCCCTGCGACTAAGATCTGCTCTCCCTTCTGTGTGCCTTAAGCCATCTCCAAACTGTCCTTTTGCTACTTGGCCCATGACATTCAGTGTGTCCTATTCCAAAACACTGATCTCCTTGAATTTCAGCCTCTGCCTGAGGCATATGACAGCCCCAGCCTTGCTTTGCCAGATAGTTCTTGTTGAGCTGGGGGCACTTCCTGCAGAAGAGGGCATTAGACATGAATTTGCCTGGACTGTGGAACTCCTGAGCTTGTGGAATGAGATTGAAAAAGAAAGTGTGACTGTAAGCATTTTGGTGACCAGTTCAGGACAGACTATTGGGTAACTTCCTCCTGTGGCTTGCAAAATGCTTTTTGAGGAAATGAAGGAGTAAAAAATAACCAATCCAGGCAAAAAGGTGGTTTTATTAGGCTTGACTGTATATGCATAGACGCTGTAGACTTTTGCTATCTGTTAATGATCATCCTTTCTTTATTCACAGGCAGCTATTCTCTCTCCATAAGAGACTATGATCCACAGCAGGGCGATGTTATTAAGCACTACAAAATTAGGAGTCTAGACAATGGAGGATTTTACATCTCTCCAAGAATAACTTTTCCCAGCATCAATGATATGATCAAACATTATCAAAGTAAGTTAAATCAGCTAGTGAATTACTTAATAGAATACACTCATTGTTTCCTGTGAGGGAAAAGAAATGCTTTCTTGTTTTATTTCAAACCTTTTCATCTTTTTATTTCTAAATAAACTTGGCATGCATGTTATCAAAGATAAAGTAAAAC
>JBCJKH010045972.1:0-19935 GCA_039877255.1 Loriculus beryllinus | reverse complement strand
CATGCTGACTTGGATGCTACCTTTGTTAAACCATGTAAAGAGACTGCCTTACTGTAGTCAACTTGAAAATACATCAAAACATTCCCTGCAAAAATCTTGTGATCAAGAAAATCGGAGACGTGGCATGACCTTTATTTCAGTAATAAGCTGCACTGACTTGGTCTTTCTCTGTTTTAATAGGAAGTTTGCTGGATTTTCTGAAGAGTGATGAAGGCAGTAAATTGTTGCTTCCAAAGCTGATTGACTTCTCTGCTCAGGTAAACTTTAAGAAATATGCTCAAAATTAATGGGGTTTATTTCTCTCTGAGACTAAAACTCCATCTGGGCAACTTTGGAGTTTTTGCATTAAAAAAGATTTTAATTTTCAGGTAAGTTTTGCTCTGAGAAAACAAGGTTGCTTGAAAGGAGGGATATAGATAAAATAGGTTTCAAACAAAATATGTGAAATTAGGCTTAACTCGCTGCTGGTGACCTGCTAAAGATGCCAGTGGTACCCTGCTTAGGTGGTGGTGGAAAAGCTGCTTTCAGTTCACATGGCTGTGAGTTGGAAGTGTAAGTACACATTTGTGAGTTTCTGCTTACAAGATTCCTTCGGTGTTAACAAATGCATCATTTTTACTTCTTATGTCAATTTGTGAAACTTCTCTTAAGCTCAGAGAACTATAGTTGGGTTTCAAACTCTTACATAAATTACCCTGAAATAAATGAGATCTAGTCAAATGATGTTTCAGAATCTGATCTATGAACCAAGAAGATTGTTTCAAAATATACTGGTTGTTCCATGTCATAAATGAAATACGTAGAGAGAGACCTCAGACTGATCTGTGTGTGTCAAAGTCTGGATCAAAAGTGCTTGGAGCCCAGTGTTCTACCTCGTACAGTTGCCAGCATTCAATGTCCGGTGAGGCATATAAGAAAATAGAGTAAGAATTGAGAAACTTTCACAAGTTGTAGTTCATGTTACTAATAGGCAATGAAAAATTTTCTGGTAGGTTATTGATTCACTGACCTTTCTGGGGTTTTTATTATGCATTAGAGTTTACAGACTGTTGTACCCTATTACACTAACTTGTTATAATTCATGGAGAAAGATGAGCAAACTTTGAAAACATGTAAAAAAGCATTAGGGATTTATATAAAAAAACCACTATATTGTGTAGCTGTTTAATGTAATTATTGCTATATAAATGAATAGAAGATTAGATATAAGGAAATATTTCTTTACAAAGTGAGTGGTGAAACACTGGAATAGGCTTCCTAGAGAAGTAATTGATGTCCCAAACCTGTCAGTGTTTAAGAGGCATTTGGACAATACTATTAACAGCATGCTTTGACCTTTGGTTAAGGTGGCTTGAAGCGGTCAAGCAGTTGGGCTAGATGATTGCTGGAGGTTTTTTCCAACTGAAACTCTTCTGTTCTATGGGATATTTACCCAAAGAGCTCCCAGTTCTTTTTTTCACAGCTCTTAAAATCATATCTGAGTCTGTTTGATGAGATCTGCTGAAAAAGTATGGTGCAAATTCGGTGAACCTTTTGCATGTATAAACTCTTCCAGCTTCTTCTGCAAATTTGTTATCTACGTCTGCCGTGTAGCACACACGTGCCTGGTGGTTGTGGTTAGGAAAATGATATGAGTTGTTGCTGAGCATACTCATAACTTTCAAACCATCTCTAAGTAATCACTTTTACAGGATTTTGGTTTAAAATAGGGCAGGAGGGGATTGGAGAGGTTCTTAGCCTAGTTGTTTCTCAATATTTCGGGAATTGTCGGTCACACCCTGTGCTGTTCTTTCCCCAGAGTGCACTTCATTTGCAACCAAATAAAAACTAGGCGCAACTTAAATACTGATTCAGCACTTATATTTTTTCCTCATTTTGCTTTCCTGCTTTGCAGGTGAGTCAGGATGTGTGGATTTGGATTTACTGACAGTTTTCAGGTGTCTCACAAACCCCTCATATAAACCTGACCTGTCCTAACCCGCTTCTTCCCCTTTCCCCTTTCCTACTCTGTTGTTCATTAATATGAACAAGACCGTTGTTGTTCATATTTATCACATGTGCATCCTTGGCCCTTTCAGTGGAGACAGAAGCAAAATCAGGCATTTAAAAACTTTGCTGTAGCATTTGTTTGATGTGAATGTCTTGTCCTGTTACTAATGAAGCCCCACTTATACTTACAATTTGTAGCATTTTTGTGGGTGAGCTCTTATGATTTCTGTCATATTGGGGTATTGTTTTTATATTTTGTAACTTGTCTTTGTCATACTGGAGTGTTTCTGGCCAGGTATGATTTGGCCACATTTTTCTCATGAAGCACTGTCTTTATGGTAAGTGTGATTGCCCTTGCAGTTAATAACTGTGGGGTTTTGCTGGTGTGCTTGTTCCTGAGACTCTTATCCCATGAGGTTGCACTTGTCAGCCCTTCAGGTTGTTTAAAACTTGCTTTCCTTGAAACAAACAAACAAGCGTAACAAGAAAACTTCATATTTTGCCATCATTTCATTTCCTTTCATTTTCATTCCACTCTTTTTCATGATCCTTGTCATTTAATTTTTCTTCTTAACATGATATATGTTCTCAGCATGATGTAAAAATATCTTATTAGGTTGACCTTAAGCAAACCTGTCTGGCTTCTTTAGTATTCCACATTTTTGCACACAGCCTAGAAATGCACAGTGGAATCAATTACACCTGTTGCTGTAAACCTCTTTCTGCATGGGGAAACAGCAACGCAAGCAGTCTGTAAAACATGGCTGGTTTGTGATAACTCTTGCAAAAGAGGATCACAGACCTTGGAATGGAAGTTGAAATCAAGCACATTTTTGAGTTTAAAAATGGAGCTATGAAGGAAGCTGGAAGTTCTCTGGTTTTGTAGCAAAAAAAAAAAGCAAACCCAAATCAAAACAAAAGCTGGATGTCACCTTCTGAAACGGAGAGAAGCACAGGACTGCCCATCCCTCTATGTGCTGTCCAATGTTAGCTGTGATCTTTCACCAAGGACATCTGTGAGTTGGGACCAAGTACTTTTGCTTTTCAGAGGGTGTAGCTCTTCTTTGTCCTTAGACAGTCCTCTGCTGAAATGGTGGTTTATTAGGTTCTCCCCTCCCTGCTTCAAAGTCCTTTTCTGCTTTCTCCAAACACCTTCAGAAGCTACAAAAAATGGGTCCAAAAGCAGGAAACACGTGTTTTCAAAGCAGCAGTGCTTGCTCCATGACTTTGTTACCATTTTCTTTCAGGAATTTGCAAGACTTTTATACCTGTTTGTGAAATGACCCACAAGTATTCTGGAAAGTTAAGTAATTACCCTGTTTTAAAGATAGGAAGAGCAGAAGCAGAGAGGAAGGAGCACTGCCAGCTGAAAACATGCCCCGGATGGGTGACAGAGCTGTGTGCAGAGCTGCAGCTCCAAGTCCTCATTCACTTGGAATGTGACTTTCAGCTAAAGCTTTGCAGTATGGAGGCTGACTTGTGGAGTCATTTATTTCCTCCAGAAGACTTTTCTTGCATTCTTACCTGTTTCCAGTATTCAGAGATTTGGTGGTTGGTAGTTTTTAAAAGGATTTAACTTGGGTATTTCTGGAAGCGTGTCAGTACTTCATTAAAGGTGAAGGGGAAACTGCACCCTTCTCAGTAGTAACACTTGCGCAGTATAGGCAGAATCCTCTCTTAAAAGACACAAACCAGATTCCAGAAACCCAAATTACCTTTCCCATCCTGTTCCTGAGTAGTAGTTACATGTAGCTGAACAGTCTTGACAGGTACCAATGATCATTAACAGTAAGGGAAAAAGGCTTTCTTTTGTTCCCATGAATTTCTCTACCTTTAATATATCATTTGGCAATGAAAACCCAACAATTATTACAAAGAGTTATCACATGGGCTTTGGCACCAATTCCCTTGATTAAAAAAAAATCTTCTTTTCTTTCTTTTCCCACAAGCAAAGGTTTAATGTGACCATATGTGTGAATTCAGTTATCCAATTGCTCCTTCTCCCATTCAAAATTCCTTGCCCGTTATTCTTTTCCTACTTGGGAATTTTTGGCATGGCACATTTGTGGCTTCTTTGATTTTCTCTGATTCAGTGCAGTCAAAGCCATTGTCCTGGCATTTCACGGAAATGTACTCTGTATTTGCTGAAAACTTACTGATTGTTTGATGTTGCATTCTTCATTTGTGACTAATCAGGTGATGACTTCAGTGAGTCTGGCACAAGTAACAGGAAATAAAATGGTCTTTCCTATGGTTTTGCTTGGTTGGGCTTAGAAACTGAATACTGCCATCACAGGTGTCTCTTTTGTGAAGTGAATGTGTCCCCAGACAGCAGTTTGCCCAAATGTTAAATCCATGCAGGGAAGTAGGAGGAAAGTTGATTTCTTTGTGGTGGTTGATGTGGTTTTGGTGATACTAGTAGACCTGTCTGAATTTTGGTCATATCTGCAAAGCTGGTTAGTTCAATCTCAGCACTGATCTTGCAGAAAACCTTCTCTTTCATCTCTTATTCCTTCCCAAGCGCAAGTAGTGGCATGGGGAGGAGAGTGAAGCTGAAGAGGGCTCTGAATCAAATACTACTCTTCTATTTTCTCTGTAAGTCTCTAGTAAGATCCTATGTGGCAATTATTCAGTAGTAGCTGCTTCCTTCATTATGAAAAGTCTTATTTCTAGAAAAAGTGAAAAGCAGATGTTCTTCATTCTCTTCATCATCTGGGTTGCTTTCTGATTTAGTGTGAGAACCCCCCACCCACATCGTGTAGCAGTCTGCTCTGAAGAATATATCAGTTTGTAAGAAGAGGTTTGCAGTGAAGGAGGTGGAAGGGCAAGTGGCTCTATTTTTCCATTGCCTAAACCGAAAAAGAGGAACGAAGACCTCACACACAAACGTGTGGTTTGTGTTGTAAGTGGTGGCAGTGTGTGCCTTCACAGGGGACCTTCCTCAGGGACCTTTTAAAAATGGGTAAGCAGAAGTGATGTCAATGTTTTCTTATGGTTCAGTCAGGTGCTCCTGCCTGCTTTACTGCATGGCTGAAATAAGCACCTCTGCTGCTGAGAAGGTGTCCATGGACTTGCCTTCTCCTGAGGCAGGGAGAGCCCGTGTATGAGTGTGCCAGGGACTGGCACTGGAGAAGAGAACCCTTCCTGCTTTACTGGTGCTTTGTTAGCAAACCTCGTGCATTCCTCAAAGCAGGAGGCCATGAGTGAGCTCTGTCACCCACAGACATCCTGGAGAGGTACCTGTGGCACAGGTTGGACCATGGCCCTGTCTGGGAATGACCCATCACCAGTCTCACAAGGAAGAGAAAAACTGACAGCTCACAAGCACTGGGTTTATTTTCCCTTTTTCCTAGCTCCTCTTTTGGACAGAACACCATCTACACATCAGTTTTATTGCTCTGAGTTTAGAAACTATTATTTCAGTTTCTTTTTTCCTGAAAAGTTAAAGTGGCAGCCTGAGCAAATACTGGGAAAAAGATCATCCCCAGTGCATATTTTGAGGACATTGATCACTTTTAATTTGGTTTGGAAATCATTTTTGGGCTGCTAAAATACAAATTGAATTTACTTATGATAGTATCTGAGAGCTGGCTGTTGTTAAAACACTCCTCGTTACATGTTGTTGTAGAAGAAAATAAAGTTGTTTGACCTATCTTAGTAGTTGTTTCCTGATTGTCCAGACCTATTCTGGGTAAATAGAATGTTGTGGGTTTGTTTTTTTTACCTTATCTGCACTGTTGTTTCATGAGTCCTTAAATGAACATCTGTATCTTGCTTGACTTATTGATTCCTTACGTTGTCTTAGAAATTGGAAAGCAAAATCAATAATTTGGAAAAGAAAATATTTTAGTAGAAATCTTAGGAACATTTTAATTAAGATTTTGTTTCAGGAAGCATGTCTAGCACGTATCTCTGATCTTGCCAGCTGTTATTCACCCAAACAATTCTTTTGAAGCTGCTACTGTAAGTACAGTATTGCAGGACTGGATCTACATGTAGGTTTTCCATGGCAACCACCCATTCCTTGCTTCCATCTGAAAATTGCTCCAAAGATAGAGGTAATGAATAAATGGATGTGGCTTTGCTGATACCTTGAAAGAACAAAGAGACCTGCTGATGGTGTCGGGTGGTGTTAAAATATCAAAATACTTGTTTTTTGGTTACAGATTGCAGAAGGGATGGCATACATCGAAAGAAAAAATTATATCCATCGAGATTTAAGAGCAGCAAATGTTCTGGTTTCGGATTTACTGATGTGCAAAATTGCTGATTTTGGGCTAGCGAGAGTCATCGAAGACAATGAATATACAGCAAGGGAAGGTGTGTACTTTTGTTTTCATCTTTAAAACTTCAGCTTCTGGGAGGCAGTGGGGATGGATCCAACAATAATATGGTCACCAAGGACAGAAAATGCTATAACAACTTCCTGGAGGCAGCATTCTAATGCCAACAACTTTTAAAAAGAATAAGGAAACAACCAACCTGTCTGTGCTCCCCAGGCTTTCTGAAGAGTTTGTTTGAAATAAATCTGAAGAACGAAGAAAACTGAGAGTACTTGACTGCAATCAGTTTTCTCTAAATTGCACAAATTATTTGCACAGCCACAGATTCCATCCCTCTGAATTAAATGCCAAGAAAATATGTTCATGTTTTCTCATCACATCCTAATGTGCCATACACACCTCCTTTCACTTGGAGAAAGGAAGAAGCCCTAGCAAGTATGGTTGCTGGTAACAAGGAAACCTTTAGCAGATCTGGTTATCTTTTGAAGCTGCTGTAGGAGCTGCAGCATTGATTTGCATGTTCAGCAGCACTGTACGCTGTAGGGACACTGGAAACCTGGGTCGTGTTCAGCACATGGATGGGAAGTAACATCGCAGCAGGGTCAGGACTGGCAAGAGGGGAAATCGTGATATTAAAGATATTTGTCTAGGTTTTGCCAGGTGTGTTTTGCTAATCTGGTCAAGGATCCTTTTAAGAAGTGAGTAGTCAACTTGTAGTGAAAAGTTTTTACTTATGCCTCCATGCACAGATTGCATTCTGGTAGCTTGGCGGAGCAGGTTCGTTGCCTGGCTTTCCCCCGCTTGTTTTAAAGACACTACCTCATATTTTCACACAGTCTGGATGGAAACTGTGGTAATGTAGGACGAAAGGGGAAGAACTAAGGCATGAGGAAGAAAGTGAGCAGTGCATTAGAGTTGAGATTAAAGGAAAGTGAGCTATTCAGCAGTCACTGAGTAACAGTAGTTCAATAGAACAGAGGGAGGGGTCTCATAAAGCAGTTTTCAGAGGTAGAGAACCCATATCTGTGTGTTTTAGCTAGCTCTGGACATTCTGTATTGGTTAAATGAACCTTTCAGGTTATAAATTCTTTATGCCAAATTTCTTTGATGTGTTTTCTGCCATTCAGAAAAGTTTCCTAGCTTACCTGGTATTTCACATCAGAATAAATAGAGCAGACTTAAAAAGGCAGAGAGACAATCTGTTTGTATTACTTTTCATGGTCTGAAGAGCTAACGTAATATTTCCCAGTAAAGGTTGCTTGAACTTTTCTTATTTAACTGTAAGGAGTTTTCTGGAATCAGTTAATTAGACATGAAAGACAGTATTTTAAGATATGACTTCTTAAGATATCACTTGCTACTGCCTTTGCACCTATGGCTGAATGTGAAATGTACTGGGGCATGTGGAAGCTGGACTGACTTTCTTTAAAATAGGAGAAGGTAGTTAAAGTCTTGTGAAGTTCCAGGTGATGGGAATTGTAAGATTGTTGTCTGACCACTGGTCAGAAGGGAAAATGGTGGCTAGTTTCAGCATAAATTTACCATACCTAAGAGTTAAAAGGTGCTACATAACATTCGGCATCTTATTTGCATCTCTGACACAGGACATGCAGGATACATGTTGCCACACTGTAACACATCTCTGCTGATAACTCTTGGATAGGAGTTGCTGGGAACATTGCTAATTTAGAGGTATCATAGGCAAGTCATTTAAGACCTGTTAGTGACTTGATATGAAGTGTTTACATTTGCCTTTGACAAATTGAGACTGTACTCTTCTCTTTTTTTAGGTGCAAAATTCCCCATTAAATGGACAGCACCAGAGGCAATTAACTATGGATCTTTCACTATTAAATCAGATGTGTGGTCATTTGGGATCCTCCTGTATGAAATCATTACATATGGGAAGATTCCTTATCCAGGTATGGGCGTGTGTTTATACCATTACTCTGTATGTATACTTTGGTGTTAAAAACCAAAAAAGGTATAAAAGTAAAGAGCTGGCAGCTGACAGTAGCAACAGCAATGATCTGGAAAATATCTTGCCAGTTTGAAGAACTTTGCTTTGAAAACTTATAGTCACCATATGTGTGAATCTGGGGTAAATGTTAGCAAACAGACTAAAGGCACCATGAACATGGAGTTATTTTTATATATTCAAAAGGGGTTAAAACCACAGTGAATACAGCATTGTCACAGATCCCACCTTCATGGTCCACAGCACAGTCCCACAGCAAGGATGTAATGCTACAGATTCTAATGGTGCTGTGTAAGCTGCTGGGGTTTTAAATATTGTAGTATGTGAAAGTACTAAGAGAGCATGTTTTCACAAGCAAATAGGCTGTTAGCTAACCAAACAAATATGAAAGCAGACCCTAAAGTAGTGTTGATGTACTGCTTGGAATATTTGCTCTTCGTTGATCCATACAGTTCAGGTATGAGAGCACAGCGGAGTTCATAATCTGTGGCTGCTGCTTTAGTTAGCTGGGAAGTGGTTATGTGCTTCTCGTTTTATTTTTCTTTTTTCATGTTTCTTCCATGTCTTCATTTCTTTAGCACGTCTGTTAAACAAAATATATATTGTTTCCAGCATACAGCTAGCTTGTATGAAGGGTATTTTTATGGACACAAAATTGTCACGTCTCAGGCATAGCTGATTAACTCTGTGCAGCAGACTGTATTCATTTAAGCTTACTGAGGTTGTGGAAAATTGACCTAAGTTATCTTGTGAGCAAGTGGGGCAAGTACAGCCATGTTCACCTGTACATCTGAGAAGAACCCTTTGGATCCTGCAGTTTACAGGCAGTAAAGGGAGAACAGATACTTCCTCTAAGCAAAGCTTTTCCAGCACTTCCAGTACAGCAGCTCTTGCTATTTAAACAGCAAAAACATTTTCACTGCCACTTCATGAGCATCTGGAATTCTGCATCCTGAACAGCCAGAGACAGCAGAGGGGCAGACCTGAGTCCCTGAATGGACAGCAGGCTCACCCCCTTGGGTACAGGCAGACAAGAGACTCAGGCAGGGGAGAAAGAGTGATGGTGGCCAACTTTACATTATGGAAGAATATATCAACTTCTCATACAAGAGGTAGAGCCAAACCAGACATCCTTGTTGCTCAGTAAAGTTCTAGTCCAGTAAAGCACTTAATCTCAAGAGTAGCCCATTTGAACTTCAAGAGGTGATAGGGCTGCTTGGACAGCTAAGTGTTCAGATGTATTCTCTGGGCTGGCTTTTAAGTAAGGGCTATAAAATATGTGACTGAGTAGTAGGTCCTCCCTAAGCATTCTGAACACTGCTCATGTCCCCAGGTAGGATCAAATGGGAATTGTATGCAGCCAGTAATGCAAGGTTCTTCCCACAGGTGGGATACCTTTTTTTTCCATTAGCATGTACCTGTATACCCAGACAGTTGCCTATGCTGAGCTGGGCTCACAAGGTTATTTCTGGGTGCCTTGAATATTGCCCTTCCCTGAGCAAATCTATGAGCTCACCTGGAAACCAGCACTACAAACCACAAACTCCAACACCGTATTTTCATTTTAAGTACAAAATGAGTCAGTACAGCAGACATAGTATTGCTGTACTACTGTGGGAAAATACCTCTTCTAAAGGAAGTCTGGGCAGTACTTTTTGTAAATATGATAGCATTTTTATGAGCACCATAAATAGGCCAGACAGTGTGGATTCATTTGTCAACCACCAATTAGAAGTTCAAGCCTCTTGGCTGCATACTGGAAGATTTTAATAGTTTGCAAGCATTGCTTGCATTAAACTGGAAGAGGGATATATGTCTATTTTAAATAGAAGTATAAATTGGAATAGCCTATTAGACTGAAAGTAGATACTGAAGAATCAGAACAGCAGAAGAAATGGGTGACCAATTTACCTTATATGAAAAAACATGACAGGCTTGGGCAAACTACCCAGGCAGGGCAAGAGTAACTCTCTGTCTCAGTACGGGTAGAGTCTGCAGCAAGCAAGTTAGAAGCTCTGCAGGTAGAGACGAAGGTTGATGCCAGGGTGGGCTGTTGCTGTGAAGCTCACCACCACTGGAAGCAGAACAAATGGTGGCAGGACTGGTCACAGGAACAGAATGGAGTTGGTTCTGGAGACAAGAATTACTACCACTCCCACAGTCATGTTAGTCTTGGCACTAAAGAGGTCACTGCACTCAACTGAGCAAATAGAAATCTTACCCCCCAGGATTTTCAGACCAAGTTCCTCAGTACCAGTGCACACCTCAGCCTTGTTTATTGAACTCGTATTAGTAACTACCTTTAATAAGTAGCAATAGTCTTGTCTTATGGTGAAGATCTTTAGAATTAAGTAGATTTTTTTTTTTAAAGAAAAGAAGAATCTTTAGGAATTGAGATCATTCAATGAAAACATTTTTTTTTTGTTGAAGGTATGAGCAATTCAGATGTGATGGTTGCGCTTCAGCGTGGGTACCGAATGCCACGCATGGAAACCTGTCCAGTTGAGCTTTATGATATCATGAAAACATGCTGGAAAGATAAAGCAGAAGAGAGGCCAACATTTGATTATCTACAGAGTGTGCTTGGTGACTTCTACACAGCAACAGAAGGGCAGTATCAACAACAGCCATAGAGCAAAGAACACTTTTTTCTATTGGCATGGATCATAGGCACAGACTACTATTTGGATAGACTGCTCAAACCAATTACTTAACAAGTTTGGATGTCTTAACTGAGTGTGGAAGTTGAACTGCTGAAGGAAAGATTAATTCTGCAGAGAAGAAGTAGTATTTTTATTTGGTTAAAACAGTTCCTCTAATGCTTGAAGTTCTCCTTAAATGCTCTGTGTTTTGCATCTGCAGAATCATCTCAAAGTGAGCAGGCTTTTTGGGGTGGGGAGGGAGAAGGAAGGAAAGCCATTGGCAAACTGGTGCAGTTTGCCAGTGCCTTCTTAGGATCTAAGTTATGCAATACGTTACTAAGAGACCTCTATAAATGGAGCAAGAAGATGCCTGAACAGCTGTTTTCAAAAGAAAAAGTAATGAAGGAGAACTTGGAGATTTCAGACATTGTGATGTTCTTGAATCATCTTTTTTGAAATGCAGCATCTTGTGAAAAATATTTTTATATCTTTGTTATCATTGTTATTTCACATTAATATCTGGAGTACCATTACCTCTTGTAAGACTTTCTGAATGGTGTCACGGTTTCTTTTAAGAAAGGGTGATGTATGTAATTCTTTACACTGAAGATGATTCTGTTTTACTGCTGTATTACTCATACGAAGTTTAAAATCATTCTCAATGCATCACACAGCCATCACAGCTGCAGAAGTGCAACAGGAACACACAAGACAGCAGGAGTGGCAGCAAACCTAGGACTGTGGTGTTAGTCATCATTCGAAGTCCATGGGAAAGCACAGGATTTTGAAGGAAGTTGATACTTTCATTGCAGTCACTGAGACTGTTGCCAGTGAAAATATTTTAATCTTAATTTTAATCCTCTGTGGTTATTCAAGACTATTCCTTATATTTTTGCTGCTTTATCAACTAACCTCAAACTGTTTTAAAGCTAAAACTAGCTCTAGTCCTATCAGAAACAACTTGTGGAAATACACAATAGGATGTCAAGTTACATTGCAATGACACTATAGGTGTGTTGCTTACTATATAAATCCAGTTCCTAAAAGTGAACACGGTTGTTAAACTCTACCTATAGAGATGTTCTATCAAATTACATTCCAAAACAGCTGAGCTAGTGCAATTGCAATGTAACTATTGCATAGCTTACTTTTTTGTTCCAAGTGACACTGGTTCTTACAACTGAAACCCAGTACATTTTTGCCACCCCTCCACCCAATTATTTAGGCAAATGGTACTTTGCAGAAGCTTAAAACCCTTTTGAGCCTCAGTGTGCCTACAGTGAGCAGTATAAATGTTCACTGCTTTTCTTTTCCATTGGTTTCATTCAGTAAAACTGTGCAGTTTAAGCAAACTATCAGTTAAATATGTAAATAGTTTCTATTGTATGGTGATTTTTAATTTTAATAAACACTTAATCTGAAGCAAGTTGTATGATAGTAGTTTGAAATTAAACAAATTGCTGATGTTCTATCCAGAGTGGTAGCTTCCTATGGAACAGGTGAACATCTGTTCATCACCACTAACAAGATTAAGGGATTCTGCTTTCTTTATGCCTACTCAGCTTTAAGAAGCTGAAAAGGACCAAACCAGCTATTTCTGCATCCTTGTTATGGTTTCTGCATGGTCTGGAGGGCAGGAAGAGAGAAGTCAGTCCTCAGCCATCTTTTAAAAGAGCTTCTCAAAAGTCTTTAATGTAGTACCAACACGGTCTACCGCAATGCTCTGGAAAATATTAGTTAAGAACTGTTCAGTCCTTCATTACAGGCTTTATTTTATTTTCAGGGGGAAAAAAAGAAATGGCTTAAAGTACCATAACCTTGTTTTTCAAGCCATGTCCTGTAGCCAGCCAAAAGCTCTGGGACGTAGGGTGGAACAGTTGCTCTGAGAATAACAGGTTACAGTTCATGTTACGTAGAGTTGCTAACATTCACTTGCCTGAGATGATTGTCAGACTGTCAAGGTGCAGCAGTAGAACATCTGAAATGGTGTCGCAGAAAGTTTCCAGCCTTAGCCTGTTCCGATTTAGGTTTTTTTGATTTGTTTGAATATTGCTGTTCTTTGTACAAATTGCTCAAAAAAGCTTTCTTATTCAAGGGATCTCCACTCAGTGCATTGTATAACTACACCAAAATATTAATAGTTAGAATACTTTGTGTGGGAGCAGAATATTACTTTAGACATTCTACCCTGGACGGATTATAGGCCTGTCAAACTACTGGAGCCAGATAAGCTGTATTTAACAGAAATCATTCAAAACATGAGAACAGCACTAGCTCAAGTGCTACATCTCCAGCCTGGTTAAAAACATGTCAGAGTGATTACTTATCACTGCATTTACACAAACCAGCCCAAAACTCAGAAGTCCTGGCAAGAGCAAGTTTGACCAGGGAAAGGCTGTTCTCAGTGTTGCACAGGAAGCCTGCACCACCTAGCGTCTTCACAGGGAGAGTGAGGTTCTTGCTCTGAACTGGGTACCCTTCCACTAAGAGAAGCAGCTTTACAGGGACTGATCAATCCATTTACTTATGGATTCTGTCTTGTTCTAAAGCAATCCTCCAGCACTAACAGGCATGGTATTTTCAGAGTAGTTAGGAAAAACTCCCATCATCACGGAACTGAAATAGCTTTAAGGAAGGTACTTGAAGTTTCACCATGTTCCAGTCTTCCTTCCTTGAGTTACTAGATAAGTCATTTAACAGGGCTATGATTTTTTCAACTCAAGAGCATGTCAATCACTATGATCATTTGGCGTCAAAATTTATAATCTGCTCCTTCCCTTGTTTTCACTGATTTTTTCACCTTCATAAAATGAACAGTTTAATTTAGCAATGTAAAAATTTATTATAAATAATTTTTTCAAAACTTAGTGCTTATTCTTACTCAAATTCAAATTATATTAAAACAAGCTCCTTTACAATGCTGAGTTAGTTAGCCAAAACCCAGCAAGGAGCCAGATAAACCTCACTTCGTTGCCTCTTCTAGCACGTTGCTCAGTTTGGTCCCAAGATAACATTCTCCAGGTAAAACCATGAAAATTAACTGAAAAACCCCAGCCATTTTAACTACTTGAGATTAAGTTTACAAGACCTCTGATTTCTTGGAATCAACAATGAAAGGAAATACTTAGTTTAAAATGGTAACAAGCAGAAGATGAACATCCCACTTTGCATAAATCACACATTTACCAGTATGGAAGACCATGATAGAAGTTCAAGCAGCTCAAGAATTAAAATTACATATTAATTTCCCAAATCATATCCCTGTATCAACATTAAAAACACAACTTTATATCTAACATTACATAGCTCTAAATTCAATACTGATTCAATTAAATGAGTTCTGTATTAACATTTTTCTGTCAGTTAACACGACAGTGAAGATGGCATCCACAAGTGAGAAAAAGCTACCAGCAGTTTAAGATAAAGAAGCCCAGTAACTGCACACTTTGATTAATCAAATATTAGTCCTTTGCTTTATGAGCCAACAGTACTTGTTTTCCTGAAGAGGATGAAACACCTTCATACTTCCCCCAGCTTTTACCAAGAGGTGTAATAGCAGTGGCTGCTACTGTGGATTTCAGGTTAGCCAACAAACCTTTCCTGGGCTTTTGTTGTTTTGGCTCCTCCTTAGAGAAATGCTTTTTCCGTTCATCAAGTTCTTTTTGCAGGGAAGACACTGTTTCTTCCAGCTCAAGAACACGTTTAGCCCAGTTCTGAAGACTACTCATTTCTTGATCCTATGAGGATAAGGCTGTGTTAGGTATATGAACATTCCAGTCTTTTACATGAGGTTAATTTTCTGTTTCAGATTATTTTATTATACCAGTAAACACACTTGTTATTACTATTCCAAATAGCTACTCAGTACCCATTTCTTCTGAGTTACTTTTATGTAATTTAGAGAAAAAACAAGCTACAGGGCCATTGTATATAGTTAGAGACCAAGTCTGGTTAAGAAGCTGGTGATAAAATGCTTGGCCACACAATGCAAAGATTTGCTGTTGTTCTAAGAACCAAATAAAGGAGGCTTTCCTAGCTTACCCCGCTATTACTGAAAGCAAAACTGGTCAAATCAAACCTCTTATCATAGCCATAAGTCTACCAACCAGATATGAATAAATGCTTTGAGTGGGCAAAACAGAGTCTCAAACATGCTCTTTAATCCTTGCAGTTAACAAAAAGTCACCTTCCTATGTCTTAGAACAAACTAAGAAACAAATTTAAAGATGAATAATTTTCAGCCTCAGACTAAAAATCATGCAGAAGGTAATTTAATGTTCAAAGGGAAAACATCACTAAGCAGCCTTATACTTGCCTTGCTTCATTTGCAGACTTACACAGGTGCATAGTGTCAAGAGTTCAAAATATTCATCTTTTTTATTTAGGAATCTAGTTGATATCTGAGGTCAGACACTGTCAGGTTTACGAAATCCCTACTTTCGAAGTAAAAAATTCTTCTTTTTCAGTATTAAGTAGTTTTCTCTTATCCAGCTCAGTCACCTCTGCAGGTGGCTAACTTTATAGCTTTGAAGCTCTAGTCCTTAGGTCTTGTTGCACAAGCACTTACCCACTGACACCTTGTTTGCCATCAGCAAAACACTTCACAGCTAGAGTTCCAAGTATTTTCTTTTCTTGGCAGTGATTTGTGGCACCTTTAGATTATCAGGAATTGTTGGCACAAAGTTACCCTATTGTCTGCCTATCATTTAAGCTGAAAAGCAAGTCTTGTCTTACAAGATACAAAGTGAATGAGTGAAACACAAGGGCTCTGACCTCATCAGTCAGGAAGTTAAGGACAGAAAAAAAAATGATAACATCGAAAGAATTTACTAAGATGAATCGTGTTTTTACACAAAGATGAGAAGCATCCAATACAACTGTAGATACAAGCAATATTAAAGTTGCCTTTAAATTGCTGACAAACCTTGAGCATGACTGTATGCTTCAGCTGACTGTTCTCTTCTGCCATTTTTCTGTAGCCTGCATTAGCTTCTAGCAGAGTTTCATTTAACTTCTGTATTTTTAACTTCAGAGATTTTATAAGCTGAAAATAAAACACACACACACACTGCAGTTCAAGACTGACTAGAACTCATACAGACACTGTAAGAATTTCTGATTAATACTGAGCAGTGCAAACTGCAAGATTAAAGCAATGAGGATGAAGTCTGCTTCTCTGAACCTCCTATGTCTCAACCTATCCTTTCTGGTGACAAAATACAGCTGGAGCATTAAAGGACTATTGTGCTTAAGCTACTGGGTTTACACAGACCTGTCAATCAAAGACCAGCAGCACAGACTAACCTATTTCTGGAACAGTCTGCTCCTTTTCAGTGAGGGTAGTTAAAAAGAACACTCTCATCTTATTAAAGCTATTCATATAATGAACTGAAGCACAGCTGCAACAGAAGACATAACTTTTCTGATGGGAATATCGATGGATTAAGTCCTGAGAGGGAAAAGAAACTCTGAACCAGGAAAATTAAAGTTATATCATTAATTTACTTCTCCAAGGTTGGAGGGAAAATATCTATATTGCTAAAACAAACACAAACCATACCCTTTGCTCATGTTTAAAGGCTGAATGGCAAGGAAAAAAAAGCAGTGATTTACTAATCGCATATTCCCAGGTACATAAGGCAAAGAAGCAGAAGGGCAATGATGGAGCCAACTGCTTTAAAATGCTCTCACTTCAGTTATTGCCAGGCAGCAAACCCATCATTATAGCACTTTCTAGCCACACAGCCAATACAGTATCCCCATATCAAGCATAAGAGCCAAACTTTCATTGAAATCCAGAACTGACAAAGGAAATGGAAAAGGATGTGAGCTCTCAAGAACATGAGTGGAAAACAAACGCCAGGGCCGTAACACGAGACATTAAACTCTGTAAGGAAAAAGATATTTTTGGAGAACACTTTCTCAATAGAAAGGGGTTTAAGTTCACTTTCCATTTACATGGTTTATTTGAACCAGCTGTAACTATTTCTCCAACCCCAACCCAATTTGTTAGTAGTAAAAAGAGCAAGGCTTGTCTCTTCCCTCCTCTCCACCCTAATTTAAACACAGGAAATTAACTGTAGCTTTACATATCCATTCAAGGTAACAACCAAAAATGAATACCTAAAAAGGTTTAATTTTTTTTCACCATAACACAGCCTGAAGCTTATAATTTCCACCTCTATATATTATTCAGAATGCTGAGATCTTACTTTTTTGAGAAACAAACATTACCATTTTTTCAGTTTCAGTGGATAGCAGAGTTCAGTACTTGCAGAAGCTATTGGTTTAAGGCACTATTTTGGCTCTAGATCTAAACCGTAACCACATTCTGCAATTGTTCCCCTGTGCATGAGCAGACAGCATTTCAGGAAGGAAAGCACTGAGGCCATGACAGCAATGTTTATAACAAATTCCAATACAAGGCTACGTACTTCCCTAGTTCCAGCTCACATCATGTTCACCACGTAACCTGTTACAGTAGTAGATGCCTTTACAGACTAAAACCAGAACACAGCCAACATCCAGAAAAAATCACCTACAATGGGCAAGGACTTTTTTGCAAACTTGATGCCGATTTGCAAGAATCTTCATGGTTTTTCTAGAGTGCATATCTTTAAGCACTGAACCATGCCAGAGTTTAGGATAGTTATGCCTAGATTTGTTAAATACTAAGCAAAGCTACCTCTTCTTTCTCTTGGCATTGTTTCTGCAGTCCTTCATTGGTTCTCTTCATCGTCTTGTTCAGAAGTTCTATAGGCAAAAAGAGAAGTTTTTTTGTTCATACACAGTATAAAAAGTAAACAGAACTTTAAATATCCAGATTAGATTCCTACCTAGTTCTATGTTGTTTTCAGTAGTTGGTATATCCAAAATTGGACTTCCCAGAGCCAACAGCCTTCCTGACTGTTCGTCAAGTTGCTTTTCCAATTGGAGTATTTTATTCTCTCTATCCTAAAAGAGGGGCACATAGTAGAATTTGTCTAAAGGAGGAAGTTACTTTACACAGGAGTCAACTCTTCCAGTCTGAAGATTTCCAAGTCATATTAAAAGTAACCATATGGCAGAAAGGAAGCTTTAGTGCATCTGCATTAAACGCTGTTGCCAGCTAACTTGCTAGATAGGAAGAACATTTTTCATAGAACCAAACTTCAATCTCGATCTCTTTTTCAGTACCTGTTAGATTGCTGGGGTAGGCTGTCAGAGTGGGAAATCGAGCAAGAGTCACCATTAAGAAAACTTACTCATCTAATTCTGGTTCTCTGAAGCTGCCCACTCAGATTTTATGTTGTGCTCCAGTTAAGACTTTTACATCTCAAGGATTTCATCAGTTTCTTATTTGACTTGCTACCAAGATCATCTTATTCTCCATTTCTTTCCTTATGCAGCTTTGTGCATTATTAAAACCCTTTTTCCTCCACCCTTACATGATGAATAGCTAGGGCTTAAGTGAAAATAAAACCAGTCTGAAGAAAAGAGACAAGTGTGAAGGAGCTGAAAAACAGAGGCAATTACACAATAGTGTTACTTGTCAGTGCTTGAATGGATAGCTGTAAAAGCAGAAGTGTTTATACATCACAATCTCCAATAGAAACCCACTTCCCTCATGTCTTGAAAAGGAACCTGCCTACTGTTGGAGTAAGATATATCTTAGTTCCTGAACAGGAAAGTGGAATGAGAAAGCACCTCTGGTGTACACCACAGTTCTATTCTTCCACTACAGACCTTCTGAAAAGACTGAGACCCACAGGTCCCAGTCTGTTGCCTGGATACACTTGGCCACCTATGGAGAGGCAAGAAGTAAAGACTGGTGTTGTTGCGCAGGGCCAGAGTGACACAGTTGCAAAAGAACAGCAACTTACTGATGCCAACTCTGACCAGTTCTTGGTATAAGTGCCTTCAAGAGATTAAGTTCAAGCCTGCATAAAATTTGATTTCTTTTCAGAGTTTCTTATCCCACAATCCTCCATGTAGAATTTCAGAGCAGAAAACATTATATCTAAAAAATACCTACCCTGTATTCAGTTCCTCACTGCCCTTTCAAGCTAGTTTTTTACTCCACATCTTACAGTCCCAAGGATCTCCACAAAGCCAGACTGCTGTATACACCACCCATCTAGGTGTTCCAATCATTGCATTACAGAAATAAAGATGACTTGGATTTTTTTGGGTTCTCAAAGATTGGAAAAATTAAGTATACACTACAGGTAGTGTAAGACAGAGGATATCTCTACCCTAGGGTCAGTACTGGACACCAGAACAGCTAAAGTGAACTGCTAGTTATTTTGACTATTCAGTGTTACATTCACGATTCCTGAATTATTCTGTTAAGGAAAAGCAAAATTTACAGTTAAGAGGCTAGCACACGGTTTTTAGCAGTATATATGAGTATATAGAGGGTATGTCATACCTCAACTTTCTCTTGTTCAGCTAGAAATTCTTCTATGGGAACATACTGGTCTTCAATTTGTTCCATTGCACACATATATGCATGTTTCTTGATGGCCTCTTTATACATTTCAAATTTGCTCTCCAGTTTTTCTTCATAACTGTCTTTCATATCTTCCAAACGATTGCTAAGGAGAACATATTAGTTTTATTTAAAACATTAGTATTCTAACTATTACTCATCTACTCATAAAAGTTACTCATCTACTCATAAATAGTGAAGTTAAGAGACCAAGAAAGTACTTTTCTTTTTTCTATTCTCAATAATCCTACAGACTTGCAGCACTTGTAACTTCTACATGACATACATAAACAACCACCAACATGTTATAATAGATACAACTACACCCAATTAGGCCCAGTATTTGAAGTATATTTCCAGGGCAGTGTCCTTCATATTGTTGTTTTGGGGTTGGGTTTTTGTTTCTTTTCTTAAAGATAAATGCCAAATTCATTTCACCTTATTATTTCAAGACATTACACATTACTCTGCTCTCGTGAGACCTCACTTGGAGTACTGTGTGCAGTTCTGGTATCCTCAACATAAAAAGGACATGGAACTGTTGGAACAAGTCCAGAGGAGGGCCACGAGGAT
>JBCJKH010045971.1:19507-30155 GCA_039877255.1 Loriculus beryllinus | reverse complement strand
CCATCCAGAGGGACCTTGACATGCTGGTGAGGTGGGCTGAGGACAACCTCATGAAGTTTAACCATGACAAGTGCAAGGTCCTACACCTGGGTCGTAGCAATCCCAGGCACAGCTACAGGTTGGGCAGAGAAGAGATTCAGAGCAGTCCTGCAGAGAAGGACGCTCTCGTGAGACCTCACCTGGAGTATTGTGTGCAGCTCTGGTGTCCTCATTGTAAAAAGGTCATGGAACTGTTGGAACAAGTCCAGAGGAGGACACGAGGATGATCAGGGGACTGGAGCATCTCCCATACGAAGACAGGGTGAGAAAGTTGGGGCTGTTTAGCCTGCAGAAGAGAAAGCTGCATGGAGACCTCATAGCAGCCTTCCAGTATCTGAAGGGGGCCTATAAGGATGCTGGGGAGGGATTCTTCATTAGGGACTGTAGTAATAGAACAAGGGGTAATGGGTTAAAACTTAAGCATGAGAAGTTTAGATTGGATATATGAAAGAAATTCTTTACTGTAAGGGTGGTGAGGCACTGCAGTGGGTTGCCCAGGGAGGTTGTGAGTGCTCCATCCCCGGCAGTGCTCACAGCCAGGTTGGACAGAGCCTTGGGTGGCACGGTTTAGTGTGGGGTGTCCATGCCCATGGCAGGGGGGGTTGGAACTAGATGATCTTAAGGTCCTTTCCAACCCTAACTAGTCTGATTCTGTGATTTGTGGTTGAAAGTTTTCCTATTTATTTTATATAGCCAAAGTAAGAAACTGTTGTATGTTTAAGGTACTCAGCAGAATGATCACTCTCAAAATATGCAACATCCAAAAGAAAATAATGCATGCACACTTTTCCATGTAGTAAGAAATCCATATGTATTGGTTGAAATTAGATATTGATTTTTGAACTAAATTAGGTTTTGAAATCTTTTAAACATCTTTCTAAATCTAGGAAGTTATTTTAATTTGATGATTAATTCATGCATTCCCAGGGTGTAATGTAAGAAAAAATCATGTTGGTAATGTAGACTGACCTCACACATGAAGATATTGTATGGAAGTTAGTATTCAAATTATCTCAGAGTCATAGAATGGTTTCAGTTTGAAGGGACTTAACAGATCATCCAGTTCCAACCCCCCTGCCATGGGCAGGGACACCTTCCACTACAGCAGGCTGTTCAAAGCGCTATCCAACCTGGCCTTTAATATTTCTAGGAAATATTCTTTGCAATTAGGCATGATTATACCAAAAAATACCCAAATTCTGTAAGTATTCCATTGAAACATTCTGTAAGACCCCTAATTTCAGACAAAGTCATAGGTGATAGTAATAAGTACTTTTTGTATTGCACCATGAAACATATCAATGGAAACTCTCCATATTGAGACAATGCTGGTGGTAATAATTTGATAAAAAGTTTTACCATTTCTGCCTGAAGCATTAAAGGACCACAATTACAGACCTGGGGAACTATATACTCGAAAAGTCCTTCATGTACCTGAAGAGAAGGAACACCAAGTGAGCTTTTTAGCCCTTTAAAAAGAGTGCTGCATGAACAGCCTCCTGCCTCTGTTAGAAATCTTTTGGCTTTTTGGGGTGAATATCACAGTTGGAACAGAAAAGAACCCCACGGCTCCCTACCTGTCATCATTCCCTCCTTACCTTAACAGGTGGCTTCAGGATAGGTCTGAGAAGAAATTGCATATCATCTCAAAATTGCTGTAGCATAGAGAAATCTCCAGTGACTATTATGGTTGTGTCAAAAAACTGGATACCCGTTTCTTGAAAAGAAGTGAACTTACCAGTGACTTAAATTGGGTTCTTAAATTTTCTGAAGTAGGAACTATCTTAGGAATATACTAAAATTGGATCCATTTTTGAGGCCTGAAATTTTCAAATTCTGATCAAATTGGTCCTAAGAAATATGACATTTTCCTGTGTTAGATGTTAATTTGATTTAAAATATTTAATGAAAAAAGTTGGTGAAAAATGTTTTAAAGTATTTACAAATACTGTTTTGATTTTTTCAGTATGAATGTTTCACTTATAAAGGAATGATACATACATATATATTAATCTCAAAATACAAATATGCTTTAAAGATATCTAAAACATTTCAAATTTATTGAATAAAAGGATTCAAGTGGCTGGTAAATCATTTTAGAAAATGGTCTCCTCATTTAAAACATTTAACTTTGTTTTACAAAAATTATAAAAGATATAAATATCATTTTAATTAGTCACAAAGTCTATTGTTCAGCTAGCTCTAACTTTGGAAACAGCTTTA
Organism: Loriculus beryllinus; assembly: GCA_039877255.1. Lineage (NCBI taxonomy): Eukaryota > Metazoa > Chordata > Aves > Psittaciformes > Psittacidae > Loriculus > Loriculus beryllinus. The sequence continues at coordinate 27,893 of JBCJKH010045971.1, read as the reverse complement.
AGCACACATGTATCAGCAGCATTAGCGGTAGTTTCCATATACGACTTGGAAGTTTTTTTTGTGGTGAATTTTCCCTGAAAATGTCACTCCACCAAAACTGTGCAAAATAGATGGTTATATTAAAAACCAGATAAAATGAAGAAACAAATTTTGAATAGGCCAGAGTGTCTCGGTAAGGGACTGGGATGCTCTCTTTTTGATCATTAATATCATTTCTCTGTCTTCACAAAGTTCTCTGCCCCATAGAAAATTCTGGGACAATGAAGAGTCTTCAGAGCATGACATATTTGGTTTAGCAAAGGACTTACTAAATATTTTACAAAAACTGACAGTGCCAAAACTAACTGGTAGATGTTTGTATTTGAAATCGTACGTGCAGAACTCATCAAAAGGAAATGATGGTGTTGAGATGCCAGTAAGTACAAGCAGAACATGGGGTTGATTAAGCAAACCAGTGGTTTAGATTGTAACTTAGTGTCATCTACTTGACAGATACCATTACACTGACCTCAAAGTAGCTGCAAAGTTATAAAGCAACAAGTACATTACAGTCCAGTTGTTCTCTGGTGTTGAAGCTGTTCTGAACACCTGGCTTTTAGTGCTCTGAAATGGGAGCTTCAGTGTGAAATAACAAGTGTCAAATGATTGGTCTTAAAAAATTCTGCTTCTCTAGAGCTTTTCAGAAATATGCCTTTAAAAATATATATCTTACGGGCAGCAGGAAAACATTTTAATGAATGCTAACATGTTTGTAAACACAATGAAAATGTCATGTCCTACTGAGCAGTATAAGATCATTTAAATAAAATATCTGCCTTTGGACATCAGACCCTGCTGGTGATCCCAATAGGATTTGTGCTCCATTTTCCTATTGGAAAACACAGCATATATGAACATGTTTTACGAGAACTGATAAAAAGAGAAATCTCTAACACATGACACCTGTACAGATTTCTCCTTTTTAAATCTGTGCATCTTAATAGACTTCCAAAATTCATCCTTGAAAATGTGTTGACTTGTTCTAAATGGCTCATGCTAAGAGGCGAATATCAGCATGCGAATTCATTATTTTAATAGAACTAAAGTTTGACAGAGGTAGGAGAGCAGAATGCAAATGTCAACATTGCTGGAGGTACCAGAAAACTGATAAAGCCCATTTATTTATATGACTATATTTTCAGTACAGCAGTGTCACTTGAATATCTTCAGTCACTTTATTCTAATTTCTTTATAAGGTGACTTCCATCTAACACCAGAAGCTGATGTCCTAACTCAATAAATACTGAGTTCTCACTCAATAAAATATTATTTGGGCTAAATATTTAAACTAATTAAAACTGTGAACAGCGACGGATTTGCAAGATGTTGAGCCCTTCTGCACAGCTTGAACACCATTCATTTGTTGTGAGAGCTGAAAGTGAGAGACCGTGAGCAGATGAATGTGACCAAATCGCTTCCCAAGGTTCTGGCTGTGGGTTCTGGTGGGAAACCTAAGCCTAAGGGCTTTGCTGGGCAGCCATGTACTGCCACCAGCTTTTTCACCCTTCTACTCTTACAGACCTGCCTGCTCTTGTGCGGTCACTGACCTTTAGATCGTGTGGCTCCTCTCTCTGACCCCATTCGTAAGCAGTAGTTGTACCTTTCCCAAGTAATGTAGACAAAGCAAATGAAGCTTTTTCTCTCCCAGAAGAGTTTCTATTCCCCACACTTTACTGCTGGCCCTTTTGACACCTCTTCCACTTCAGATTTATTTTTTTTTTAGATACCAATGCCAGAAATTTTTTACAAACAAAGGAGATTGTTGCAAAGTTTGAGGATTCCAGGTTGAGAGAAATGCAACACAATAAAGAATCGTAACTAGTTTATTAATGTAGGAAAAATATAGCGGTAACAAACGATACAGTAGAGGATATCTCTGATCCTTGCCAACCCCAAGGATTGTGTAATGACAATCAAGAAACCAGCTCCAAGAAACATCATTGCATTGTGAGGTGGCAGCTCAGCCTTAGTGGGTAACCATGCAGAGGCAGCTTTGACCTGGGTGGTATGAGGTTCTGCCTCCCTGCATTGCATGAGGCTCAGGCTTTTATACTAACAAAAGTGCACACTCATTCTGATGCAGGAGGCCACCCTACTTCAGAAGAAGTGGCAGAAAGGTCTCCAATGGTATGTATTTTTCCAGAGAGTTCTAAAGCGGAACTTTCAGGGGAAGAGCCAAAGCTGGACTTCCCAAGAACAGCAGAACACTCTGGGGAGGAGCAAAAGAGGGACCATCTGGAAAGGAGCCAAAGTGGACAAACAGTACTTTTCTGTCTTTGTGTGTTTCACCATGCACCGTTACTTATTGTCCCTGACACAGAGATCTTATTAGCGTCATATGTGGTGGCCCTAATACCTTTTCTCTTTCATAAATTCTCTTCTTATTTGTCTTCTTCATGGCTGCAGCATCTCTGCAGCCTGCAGTCATCCTGGGATGATCTGCCACACTGATCTGCTACAGGCATTCCCAGCTGGTGATGTCTCAGCTTTCAGAAGGAGTTTCTGATCATATTTTTCCTAATGAAGACCAAGCTGAAATTGGTGCATCATTTCAGAAATGGCCCTATGGGGTATGAACTGTAGGTAGCTATCAAGTAGCTGTGCTTCAAACAGCTACTTTCATGTGTTATAAACTGCCCAGTTTTTTAAACTCACTATGCACTTTAATTTATCTTTCTTAAAGAAAACATATCTAGAACTGATTTAGTTTTTTTTTACTTTACAAATATTATTTTTATGGCCTATCAAGAATATCAAGAAGACTTTATACATACCCACAGCAACCATATCTACTAGTATTTGTATAAGCCATTATGAGACTAATGAAGGGCTGTTCACATTAAGCTTGGTGATATATATTCAGTAGCATAATTTATGATATTTGCAAACACTGGATGGCTACTGACTAGGAAATTCTAGCTGTGTGAGACACAGCACTGAAAAAAAACTGAGGGAACACATATTTAAACGCAAGGTCTGAGTGCTGATTGACATGCTTTGTACGATAGTAAAATCTGGCAGGTGCATTAACTTGCATTCCTCTGATCTGTACACATCCACACTTGTCTTCTTAGGGTACTTGGTAATAAGCTTCTTTAAAGATCCCTGAGTAAGCACTGAAGATAATATCTGGAGTATGTAGCACTCAGTCCTTTTAGAATGGCTTTTTCCTGCTCCTTTCGTTTTCTTAAGAAAATGTCAGTTTAATCATATCTTAATGCTTTGATAATGCGTTTCTTTACATAGCTGTAGAACACTCACTTCAGTGTTTTAAAAGAATTAATGTAGATGTAAAAATGCCAGTTAAATGAGATTTCTTCCAATAGGCTAAGAAAACTGAAGTGCAAGGCTTCAAAACTTGTAAGACATTTGCACAGCAACATAAACGTGCCTTAACAGACCAATTGGCATTTATCATTGCAGAAGAAATTCTGTTCCTATTTGACAACTTCAGAGAATCAATATACAAGCTCTCCTACTGTCAGATGCTGTAGCTAGCTTTTTCATAAAAGTTTACTTATTTATACCTAGCAGTCCACAAACATCACCAACCCAGGAACCCCAATGACAGTTCTTTGGGGCTCCATATTAGCTACCAGTCCTGGCCAAACTTGTAACAGGGTACCCTTCTGTTGCTGAATAAAGTATTGTACCATGTTTTCACCAGCTCTCTCTGTACCAATATGTGTGCCACAAAACAATAATACTCTTGAAAGACAACACAATGAAGCTCCCATATAGGTTGTCACCAAAGGGCAGGCACACTACAGACATTGAGGGAAGAACCTTAAGAGGCAGGCACACCTTCCTCAGCTGAGTTCTGCTTGGTTCACAGGCTTCCAACAGACACATCTCAAACTGATTACATATGTTGGCAAAAGTAGCCACGATTTTACCTTTCACTTAATTTCTTCTTACAATACATGCTGAAATACAAACCCAAAATTTTTTTATTCACTTACAATATAAAATTGAATATTGCAACATGTGTTACAATGACATCTTAGAAAATTATAGCATATTAATTCATATATACACAGCAGAACAAGCAACGAGGAAAAGGAAAACACAATTCTTTTTCCTGTTCCCTGGCCCAGGGAGGATTTATGATGTTTGATATTTAACTTAAGGAATCTGCATACTTAGAAGATTCTAAAAAATTCCTTCTTCACCATTACATTTGACTGTAATCTACTTTTTAGTATTGATATTTAGACTCAACTCCTCTAATAGGTATAACTTAAAGGTTTTGTGAGTCTTGTTTATTAGTTTCTATGATTAAAAGTCCCTTTACACTTTTAATTTATGAAGAGCATAATTTATGATGTACTGCAATATATATTGTATAAGATAAATTGACATCTTACACGTCTTCAGCTATAGTAATTTTCTATAATTAGAAAATACTTCTAATTCCCTGTGCATCTTGTAAAAAGTAAATATCTACTCTGAAAATCCAAATGCAATTTGGCAGAACACAACATCAAGTAAGATGATCCTATCTTCGGTATTTTGCTTGAAATGTCAGCCAAGACTCTCCAGTGTTTCAGTAGGCGCAGAACAAAACCAAGGAAAATCCTCGTCCTCACCCATATGAATGTAATGAAATTAATTTAATGGATGAATGGATTCATGGATCTGGAATATTTGCGGTCTGATATTATTTTTAAAAAACTTACTGCAAATTGCTTTCATATGCATAAATGTTTGGAGGATGTGTCCTTTTTACGCCCTATGTCAAAAGCAGCATGATCAAGGCCGTAATTGTAATAGAAATAATGAAGCACAATGACTCAGAGTTCATCTTTCTTTTATGCCCTTATCTAAGGCCTATGGAAGTTAATAAAAAATTTTCCAATGATACAGTAGTCTTTGAATGAAGCCCTTACACAGGGTAAAAACAACATAAAATACAGGAATAAAAAACAACAACCATGAAATCTATGAAGTTTCACAGTTGTGTAGAAAGTGAGAATGGAAGAATCAAGCCCTCCTTAGTTGTTGAAGAACCATTGGTTTCTACCCAGGAAGCTTAAAAAAGAAACATGTATTATACAAAATTTATTTAATATCATCATTTGAAATGCATTTTGCAAAGCAGTGATTGCAGACTTACGCTGCTGAAGATGCACTTTAGGAGAACCTATGAGCAGATTAGTATTTGACCAAATTATATCTTCTCTTTGTGTTCCAAGAGACTGCTTTATTCTTGTATTGATGAAATCTTCCACCATTATGTTTTGTGATATTTCAGCTCCATTCCACCTCCATTGTTTAACATACAGGCAATTCTGTTCTTCCTGGCCCACATCATACCGAAGACAGTGCATGCTGGATGAATCTTTACTGTGCTTGGTTTACATTAAGGGAAGGGAAGACCACCTAACGTCAAGAAAAGCCATTGCTTCTTGGCAAACAGTAGCCGGGTCATTGCAAAGGCTATTTTGTGGACTAATAATTGGACTTCCTAAGTAAGAAGTTGAGATACATAAATCCTTTTAAAACTGAAAACTCAGAAACATTTCAGAATTCTGTCTTTGTACTCCAGTATAGATATTCTGACAACAAATTCTTTCCCTGGAGAAGACACGCTTTATTGGCATTCCCAGAAATGTAGTTTCACTGAGATGAGAGAACAAAGCTTGGATGCCTAATATAGAGTAGCCAAAGAAAGGAAATAGAAAGAACTGCTGCTGTTGAAACAAAGACAATAGAGAATTTGACACAGACAAAGTCTTTCTAATAAGTAACTTACAGGTGCTCTTTCTTGAAGCTATTTTTCAGCTGTTCTTCCCACTCTTCTCACCCCTTTAAAACTAAGCACGGCTGAGCCTGTGATTGTGTTACATAGGGCCGTGGGTAAAAAACATGAACTCAAAGATATTTAAATTTAGAGTTCTGTTTTGCTCTGTATCCAAATGTTATCTCTGGTTCTCATCTAAACAAGAGGATGAATCAAGAATGAAGATTTTAAAAGTATGTTGCAAGTTTATCTAAAGTTTGTAGGACTTAAGATGCTTGAAATTAGACTCTGAATATTTGCATTTCCTTCTCTCAAATTATGATCTAGGGCTATATTTGGTAGGGAGATCACTAAATACGATTATTATGTTCAGATAAAACGCACTCAAAACACTTAAGAGAAAATACTTTATCTGTCTCACATAAAGATCTCACTGTTCTGACAAAAAAGAAAATCTTTTTCACCAAGTCTAATAAATGCAAAATCCAGCCTTCCAAATTTTATCTGTACCTTCTTCACAAGCTCCTTTTGTCCTCCGTTGAACCAGAAATTGGAAATAATTCTTAGACTGCAAACAATGCATCAGATTAAGGATTTGACCTCTTTACCATTATGCACAGCTAATGCTCATTTTCTCCTTTTCTGTATTACACTGGCCTTACAATGAACAGCAAGTTTGCAGGGCATATACCACGGCACTTGCATATCATGTTCTTCCAGTGAGACTCCAGTTGTGACTGGACTTAACATTGCAAATATCAAGCAATCTTAAAAACTCAGTAAACTATTATGGGTGTTAGTCTATCTGATTAGCCAAGTTGCCTCCAACTGTGTTAGTTTGTACTATTTCATGCTGCATGAAGCTGTCATTATATTTGAATACTGGGTGTGGATTTGTCACTATAAAACTACCAAAAAGGAATAAAGATACCAGATAATTCAATTAACTCAGTTTTGTCCTGTTTCAACTAGAGGTCCTAGATACTCTAAGAAAAATCTCTCAAGCACTCCACAGATGAGAAGTATGTTTCCCATGGTGAAAATTAGGGCAGAATACTACTGGTAGTTTTTCCTTACGAAAAGTCAGACTTCCAGAAGCATTCAAGCATGCATTTATTGGGTCCTTACCCAATAAATCCTCTACTGACATTAATTTTCTTGCCAACTATTGTCTGATTGCTAAAACTCCCATTTCTGGATAAGACTATTGAAGAGATGATAGATAGCAAATACTGTCTAGCAACATGTGCTCTTAATTCTTAGTCAGACTTCAGACCTTGACATGGCATCTGAAGGGCATCAGTTTCAGTGACTGACAATCTCCCTAGGGCAATGGACAATGTTCAGTGTCCTTACTAATAACTCCAGGTCTTAGTGACCTTGTATCTTCGGTTTCAGAGACTGTTAGATGCTGTTTATTTGACTGTGGAACCTGATGAGGGCTAAAAATATTAGTTTATCCTTTCTAACGCTGGAAAGGATCCTCATGGGTTCTGATCATTTGCATTTCTTCTGCATGGGGCTTTGCTAGGGCTGCCTCTGAAGTACAGACCTGACAGACTTAATGCTTTTTATTCTGTACTAAGGGGAAGACAGGCTCGGAAGCTGGAAAATTGTCCGAGCAAAACTGGACATATTTGCAAACGTAGAACCAATGGTATTCCATTTGGCCCTCTATTTTTCCAGATCCTGGCCCTGAATTAATTTCTTCCAGGTAAAGGTCTTACTGGCATGGAGGCAATGCTGGCAAAGAAAAGCCTAGTATTGAACAAGTGAAACTTATAATTGCTCCATTTGGCAAGAGTATCTTCCTGCACTTTTCTAAGGTGTAGGTATGTGGTCATGCTGAATTCATTCTGTTTCTAGCTTCCCAAATAAAAAGAATCCACATGCAGGTTTCTGTTCTGCAGTTAAGATAGAGCAGATGTCACCCTTCACAGTCATACTTCTCTTTTGCCTGGGCTACCCCATAACACGTCTTACATACGATGCTAATTAAATTCAACAGTCAAAGCCCACCTAATCAGAAGAAAATTCGTATCTCTGTCTCTTCCAAACCCATCCACCTACTGTTGTGCTAAGTGGAGCCAGCCAAGGAAATGGTAGTTCGGGCAGTTCAGAGAACTTGTTCTCTCACAGTTCTCTCATAGTTTAATATGTAAATAAAGTTTCAAAAATCGAGGATGCAATGCAGTTAATACAGGAGCAAAGGGCGTCAGGTGTTAGCAGTGGTGTCTATCTCATTCCAGTTTTGCTGTTTCCTCCCTCCCTGTCTGAGGAAAAGCAAAATTCACTGTGTTTTCACCTGGGACATGGTTGCTTGTTTACTCAGATGCAGCAGTGATGGATGTCTTGAATTGAGGAAATACAAAACAAAAAAAACCAAAACAAACCACCCCAAAAGCAGAGAGAAGGTTAAAATAAGGATTCATATAATCAGTGAAAACAAAGCAAGAAGCCATAGATTTCAAAACTTTATGAGAAAAACAGAATCTGAAAAAAAACTTCCTTTGTTTGAGGGAAACATCAAAAAAATAACATTGTGGACCCTGAATATCAGATTGACCTTTCATGTCCTTCTCCCTTCCCCTAGTGAGGGTGTCC
>JBCJKH010045971.1:7256-19342 GCA_039877255.1 Loriculus beryllinus | reverse complement strand
TCTTCCCTTTCCAGCTTCACAGATTCAAATGGTTACAAGAGACAGTTTATATATACCATTAGAGGGAGGTCTAATAATATGTGTTTAAATGCAATTATGAGACAATTCCAATACATTCTTAAGAATCAGCATAAGGCATTTCTTGCAGTACATCAGTGACTGCAGTGCATTATCCTGAGAGATATAGGGCGTGTCATATAACAAAAAAGGAGCAGGAGAATAAGTGAATTTGCAAATAAATAAGGAACAGTGTGTATAGAGTTACAGATATTAAAACATTATGGATTCTGAACAAACATAAACCAAATTTTAGTGAACTTGAATCTTGACTTCTTCTATTACTGCCCCTGTTTGCATTATATCCCAAAATGACCAGAAATTTACTGGGAATACAACAAGAAATCTGAGAACCTGGAGAGAACAGCACAGAAAACTAAACCAATACCACAAGGGCACACAACCTGCAAATTCACATAAGGTATTTGCACCTATAATTCAACTTGAGACAAATCTTAAATACTCTCCTCAGATATGTTGACCAAAATTTCATCTTTCAGATAGCATTAAATTCTTCTAAAATCACTGGAAATATATTCCAGTAAGAATAATTAAGGGAGGCTAGCATAACTGTCAGGAAATACTAATAGCATATATTTTTCCAGCATAATGAGAGGTTCTTACAAATAAGAGCATGTATATCAAATTTATAGAATTCACATAAAAAGCTAAACATAGCCAGAATGTCGTGAAAAATATGGAACATTATTGTGCATTATCCTTTGCAATGCTCTCTGAAGGGAAATACAGGAAGCTCCGTCACTTCAATCTCTTAAGGCTGGATTAAGGAAAACATAAATACGCTTTGGGAGAAGAAAATTGCAGTTGGTGTACATGGAAGGCTAAACATTTCTAGCAACAGATCTTGTCCATTTCCTGTTATTTTTGCTTTATTAACATGACAAATACAGAGATGCAGAATTACACATCATCACAGCATAATGTTAGTTTCCATAGATAGAATTTACAACGAGATTTTTAAAATCCTGATGCCACCTTGGAGAAAACTGAAGCTATCAGAAACCAAGCTGAAACCTGGATAGTATGTTCCCAATTTCCAGTTGTGAGAAAATAAACAAGGATTTATCTATTGAAAGTCCTTGATTACTGCAAATAACTCCAAGGCCACAGCCCCATTTAGCTGTTTCTCTTAAAAATTTCTTGAGCTTTTGAACTGCTATTATTAACCTGCATTGTTTTGCCTTCTGCAACAACTACTTTGTTAGTATTCCTGTTGTGGAGAATGCATAAGTATCTCAATAATATGGAAAGCTGTAGTTTCAAGCCAGTACTCAGTAATTGCCATTTTATTCTAAATAATATTTTTATGTATGTTTGTCAGGTACAGCTTTCTTTTAACAACAAGTTATTGATGAAACAAATTCTTTTATAAGGTACTTCATTGCAGAATCTCTTTTCTCTGTTGTCACTGCCATTGTTATTTGATAAAAAATCAGTCCTAATGGTTAAATTGTAACTGGAATATGTGTCTGTATTCACAAATCCAATATTTAATAATCTTTTGTACCAGCAAATCATGTAATCATGTCTCACTTCATCCCCAAGCAAAATGAGTGATGTCCTCTGCCCTGCCTTACATAGCTCAGCATCAAGCTTTGAGACTTAATTAGTTAGAGTCAGTTGAGTGTTTTAAAATTCCCAGACAAAATATGCAGAGACAAACTGAAATCAGCCTTGTTTTTTTGCAAGTCTCTTCAATTGCCCTAAATATACACAGAACATTTATTTGGTTCACCTTCTTTTTATTATTTTCTGATTCTGGCAAGTTTTTTTCCTTCTGCTATTTTAATATCTCAGGTTTAGGAATGGGAGAATAAAAAGCCCCTGTGGGCATACATTGCATGTAGCAGAAGCTGAGATACCACAAAATAAAGGTAGAGTCAAAGAAACACACTTACCTAAATAAAGAGGTGCTGGCAGGGAAAGTCAGTGAAAACCTTTACCCGTCTTTTCTTGCAAATAATAAGAAAGGTATCAAAAGATTTCAACATTTCAGTATTTCAAAATAACTGGAATTCATAAGTCTTAAGAAAAAGGACTTTGCTAAAGTGAAGTAAGTTCAGTCTTTGCAGTGTAATTCAAATTGCTCTTGTAATTCAGGTCCTGGAATTAACCCACTGAAGCAAAGCTTGAAAAGATTTAGATTTACTCAGGCTACCAACAATACAATAATATCTTACAATTTCACAACTCCCTGTCTATTGGTGATACTGCCAAACGGCAGTAATCTGTCAGTTTGAGGCTCAGAGTTGCTAATTATTAAAAAATTAACCTGGACATCCTTGCTGAGTTTCTCTGGTTGAAAACTTATACAGACTCAAGCACTTTTTAATCAGGATGAGATAACTGAGCTCTTCATTGAGACACTTGGGAAATGACTTCTACTGTGCTGTTAAAGTCCCATTTTTTGAGGGAGAAGAGGTGTGTTCAGGAGAGAATTCCTGCATTGTCCGACCATTGACTGTGATGAAAGGAGACTCTCACACAGCATTGTCCTGCTTGAGGCACATTTCATGTCACCTCTGCTAACTCTTCATTTCCTGGGGATGAGTCCCTTAGGTATTTTGCACAGAGAGATATTTTATTATATTATTACTTAAAAGTATTAAATATTATTGTATTATTATTGCTAATAAAAATACTAATTATTATTAATTACAGGGAGGACAGTGGTGCAGACCAGGAAGGGAGAGGTGGAAGGGAGGAAGGGGCTGGGAGAAAGACCTATTTGAGGATATTAGCATGTGGCACAGCCTTCCTTCTGTGAGGCTGTTTGTGGCTTTCCACACAAGCAATTTAGTATAACTCTGCTATTGCCTCTTTATCAAATTTGGCAACAGTTCAGACAGTAAAGTAAATCAGGTTTAAAGCTTCACTTTTAATAGGTATGCTTTTTTTTCCTGCCTAACAACTAATGCTACAAACCGAGTAATGCTATTGCGATGGAAAACTTCAAATTTCCACAAGTTATCCGTCTACTTTTAGAAGTGTTCATGATTATATGGAAACCCATCTGAATCTCCAGGGAACACTGAAGCAAACTCTTCATTCATTGTCTTAACCTCCATGTCTGATGGAAAGTCAACTTTAGCTAACAGGGTCCCTCTGCTGATTTGGCTCTCTGAGAGTGAAAGGAAGCTGCAGTAATGTACTCAAATTGATGCCATGTAAACAGCTAAAATAATAGGAAAATATAATGAGTTCAAAATTACACAGTGAGAGAGATAATAAACAAAATGCTTTGTGCGGATGCTGTTTCCGCATGAAAAAAGAAATATTACTGGGAGTAGCGCAAGGAAAGTATTGCTGGTGAAATCAGAACTCTTTCCAGCATTTTATATGATACCCCTACAGGGATAATATTTGTTATCACAAAATATCCATACTTTTTGTCTCATAAATAAGATATAATTTAGTATTAGAATATTGTATTTTCTGCTAAAAACATCCTATGCAGAGCAGTGCAGTTTTACATATATTTAGCTTCTTGCTTTCTCTCTTCTAAAACATTTATTAACCAGAAAGACCTCAGTGACATGTAAATTTCATTTTCTGTTCCCTGCAGATTAAATACATCTGTTTTAGACATCATTCAGTAAAGAAATAATTTGAATAGTTCATTTTATTAGAAAAAGATTTATGTCAGCATTCAACTATGACAAGAGAGGGGATAGTGGCATGTGCACAATACTGGAAACAGATTTTCCATGAAAAGTATCTGTACTGAACAGAATTGTGCCAGAAATAACGTGAGCTTTCTATGAACAACCTAATAGGTTGTGGACAACACCAGTCTTTCCAGGTAGAGATATTCTGTTCCCTCTCTGGGCAATTCACTCACTCTTCAGCATTAGCAGCTGGCTGAATCAATGCACATTTAATACACTTTAGGAGAATGTGCACAGCAAGGTAGATGGGAGTAGATGGCTATATAGAGCTTCATGTGCCAAGGACAGAAATTTTATTTTCCTGGGGGTTTAATTGTACTGTTTCAGGAATAGTCACTTTTATTTTATTTTTATTTTTCTTACAGTTTGCAACAAAACCAGTAGGCTAGACATCTCTTTCATAAAGGCATAGTAGATATAAAGCATCATAAATACACGAATAGCATGTTAGGCTGCAGTATCCTGTGTTATATGATCTAGCAGCATATTATAACACACTGGATATGAAAGGTGATAAAGTGCCATGCATGCCTAGGTAGTTTAGGGAGTGATAATAGAATACAGATCACATCTTATCTAGGTCACTAGTCTGAAGGCAACCTGGTTTTGTGATTGAATGTCTTTGCTATCCAATAGATTTTTAGTACTCTATATAGGTTGAGACCATGAAAACCTTATATTTTTAAGTATTCTCCATAACACCAGCTGAACCCTGGCTTCTTCAAGGATTGGACAAAAATTACTACTGTGTTTGTAAATATTTAAGTCTTTCAAATGTCATGATAGTATGCGTGTTGTCATGCATTCATAACGTAAATATTAAATAATTATTCACTTCCTGGGAATATTCACACCATGTTAAGAAACATGCTTGAGACTGTCAAAATTAAAGCCTGCTTTTCAGAACTTTCTTGAATACAGAATGTGGGAAACTTCTTGAACTGGAGCACACAAGGAAATGATGAATTGGAAGAAAGGATATATCTGTTGAACAACTTCCTTGAGGAAAAAAAAATAAAAATCACAGCATTCAGTAAGCTGTTAAGGTCATTATGAAAACATACTAGCAGGTGGATTCAGAAGGGAGTGGTATCTCTGCACCTCTGATACAGTCATATCGTGTCAGTAAATCTCAGCTGTGGGTCTAGAGACTAAATTACCACAAAACCCCAGATGCAGAAATGCTAAATAAATGTATGTCACAGTGGCTGAGCATATTGCAGCACTGTAATGCACTCCTGCTCATACAGATATTTGGTAATAATGAACAGCCAATGCAGGCTGGTACAAAACAACAGAGTACCAAAACAGAGGCAGAAAGAGATGAAGTTCAGGACAGCCATCACTGAAGCTTGGTAAAAGAGCATGCACACATATTTGTGTAAGTTGAAAATCCCTGCTTATGCAAGAGATCTTTTAAAACATATACAGGATTAAAATACACTTGCTTAAAACATTTATCAGGTAATGAAATAATTCTCAAGAAACCAAATATGAATATCTCAGATTGAAAAATTGGACTAAAAAATAGAAGTAGAATAGAAGCAAATTTGGAGGAGAATGGTAAGGGCTTTTTAAGTTACTAGTTATGGTATTCAGTAATCAGCATTTGTGTTTTTTACAGACAAAGACATACATAAATCTGCCCCATGGAATCTCAAAAGATGTAAATCTCTGCATTGCTCTGGTTCCACTCCACTAAAAGCAACTGGTAAGAAACCGAAAATCCGTTTTGTTTCTAAATCCTCAGACTCAACTTTGAATTTTGCTAACTATAACTGCAGATTAAAGAAAACATTGCAGTAGTTTCAAATATGACCACTGTTAGTCATGAAGGAAATCTTGATTTTGTACAGTTATTATCTCAATGCATCAGAATTCTCTCTTAAATTATTCTGTTGCAATGTCCTTTAAATATTTACACAATATATTTCCTATATATATCAATATTCATTCTATGTCACTATGTTCAATACATATATAAGTTAGTAGTAGGAATAGTGAGTTAGTGTTTACATATATATTATAATCTGCATATAAATACACAAACACAAATCAGAAAGCTTTACAGACCAGGATTAATTTTACCCCAATTTTATGCTCGTGTTTGGAGGCCATTACGATATGTTACTAAGGTATATGAATATTTCCTTATTTTCACATTAAAAAATTGGAGTAATAAATGAGCTTCTGACTACATTTTCCTGTCTGCAGTGTACTGCAGCACTTGATTAAAGATGTCCCGAGAAGGACATTTGTGATGAGAAGGTACTATATGTCTCAATTTAAGGATCATTTCCTGATTCCTGATTAAATAAACCAAATTAAACTGGCTATAGCAAATATCAAATGGGAAAGTCCTTTGTACGTTGCCAAACATCTGCATTCCTCCTTTTGTTGTGGGTATGATTTCCAACTGTTTGCAACTCCTGAAGGATTTACAGTAAATGAGAATTAGAGAAGATGGCCGCTCCATTGTGTGGGGCCAGGCTAGGATCCATAGTCCATTTATTTTTCATTAAAGAAATCATTTATGGCAAGGCTTGGTTAACCCATTCGTGCTCCAGGCAATCCTTGTTTTATTCGATGTAAAACAGCCTTAACGAAAGCAGGCTAAAGAAAATCCTGAGAACTACCTACCTAAAGCTGCTTCCTTAATTAAAACCTTGGCAATTAAAAAAAATACTTATTACTATATCTCTGAATTAGATGCAATCACATTCATCCTAAAGGACTGCAAACTGTCTCACAGAGTGTATGTATGTGTGTGTCAAGCCCACAAGGAAGTGAAATAATGTGTCAGAATGATTTTTGGAACAATCAGTAGAGTTGCCTTTTAGCACTAGATTGAGAAAGGGTGCACAAAGGTGCTGCTTGGCATGATTATATTTGTCTTTTAAAAGAAGGCAATTCAGGGAGCTCCCATTGAATGGAGTTTGGAGAGAAAAGCCCAAATCCAAACTGCTGGTGCAGGCAGGTAATGCATCACATCCAAGCACAGGATTGGGCCCAAGGATGCTGCTGCTTTTGCAGAGTGCCGTGGGGATAAATGTGCTGGCAATGGTTTCATCACCCACACTTCTAGTTAAATGTCGTTCAGTTATTAAAGGCCTGTAAAAGTCAGAGAGACTAAAACAAAGAAAAGATCTTGGAAAGATCTGAGGGAGAAATGGCATTTTTTTATTAGTATAAAGATTACTTAACTTTGGAGCTCTACTAATGATAATTTCTGTGACCAAAAATGTCCCCTTATGATTAATCAATTATGCAAACCATCCCATTTCAAGGCTAGTAAAGACTTATTTAATGACATTTTTCATGCATCTCATGTCTTTAATATATTATTTTTCCCTTTGCTCTGACAGAGCAATCTGCTCTGCAGAAGCAGCACTGTGTGCCATCAAATAAAATCATTCCCCATATCAAGAAACAATTGTTTATTTATAAAACATTCTAAAAACTGATCCTTTTAAAAGAACTGTTTCGATGCTCAGCTTGGTTCTCTGCAGCACAAATTATTCCTCCACTGGCATGTTTTGGTGCAGAGTATTCCAGCATTAATGGCATGAGACACTGAGAACAACAGGCCCACTGCAGGGCTAGGTTTTTTTACTATCTCTCCTTTCTGCTGCCCAAGGAATGATCCCATTTCACCTTGGATATACCCTGTCTCTACAGATGCAGCAAGAAATCCTTCAATGCTTTCACTAACTCCTTTCTGGGTATCTTCTGGGCAGAGACTATCAATAACCCCAAACGGCATGTTACATGGTGTGGACTAGCGTGTCTTTACAAAATGAGATGAGACAACCAAACTCATTTTAGTTAAGGCCAGCCATAGCACTGTCCAAAAGCTTGAGGTCAGTGCCACATGTGCCACTCTGCAAAGGTATTTGCAAAGCCCAGTTTACTGCAGAAAGGAGAAAGAATCCATCAAGAAAGGAACTGTTTGAGACAATGGCTCAAAATATGATTCATATTTTATGGCTTAGCTTGACATTGCATGAAAGAAAGAGGTACTTATTAAACAACAACACGTTAACAACAGTGATTAATTTATTATTGTGTGTACAAGTCATAGAGAGATTTGGGGAAGATTGAAGGAAAGCGGCTTTCACAGTTGTATTACTCAGGTTTAGTTAGCACACAAAGATCCCATTTATGGAATAACAATGCTTGGGTCATTAGTACCGCTGCAAGTGAGCAACCCTGACGTCTTTCCCCTTGTGATAATCTGTGCTACACAGCGGTAAAATAATTGTGACTGTAAACTGCATCCTGCACTGAAAATAAAAAAACAATTTCAATGTGCTATTGGAATTAAATAATTAGGGCGAAGAAGAGCATGTGCTCTACAGTTCCAGATGCATTTCCTTCTCTTTCGAAAGATGCAGTGTAATCTGAATTAAACATGTATGTTGAAAAATAAATATTTATTTACTGTAGATTACCCTTCCCAAAAAAACCCCAACCCTTAGTGAAAATATAAATGCCTGAAGAGTAAACTTACATTGCATGTACTTTGTCCATGATAAAACACATTAAAATAAAGAGAAAGCAGGATAAAAGTCTCTAGCATGGCTAACTCAAGATCCCCATCTAGCGTCCAGATGAAGATTAACAGAGCCTTTTTAAAAGCAGTCTACAATTTAAAAACTCCCACAGAATATTTCTATCTCTGAGGTTTCAAGTCTCTTCATTTTGTGGTACACCAGGACGATATTTCATTTTATGGCCACTGGTTGGTTTTCTTCACGAGTAACTTCTATTCTTTATACTCTATTCATGTCCTTGTACTGTCCTCATCTCTACTTTATGAGAATCTTTAAGGATTGCACTGACTATCATATGCTGTGTATTTTTTTCTATCTTATCTCTAGTAGCAAATTATATTTAGGATACATTTAACTAGGCTGTATTGCAGGGATGTGTAGCTTATAAGTCCAACTGAGTCCCTGTTAATTGCTTTCTGTTGTTGTCACTGCATATGCACATATCAGTCTACATTTTTACCTTAAAAAGAAACATCAGAATCAAATGCTTTGTGTTCTGCTGCCAGCAGATACCACGGTTTGAGAAGCTCCTCAGTTCTGTTGCTTGGACCTGCCACATTCCCCTCTCATACAAATAACCAGCTCGAGACAGGGTGCAATGGTCACTGGAAGCTCATACAGCTGATCTTGCAAGGGACAGCAATCCAGTAACAAAAATCAAGCAAATAAAAATGCCTAATATTTAATCAAACCTCTCATACATGCTAAAATCAGTATTTTAAAAGACTCATTAAAGTTGAAGGGAGGGATTTGTTCCTCTCTCCCTCATTCTTGTTCTACTCCTCTATGCTTCCTATAGTTTGGGTAGAAAAATAGATGAGATTTTAAAATTCTTTTCATAGTACTCAGCTCTCAGCCAGCACCCTTTAACCAGCAGTGTGGGAAGAAAGAGCAGCACGGACTTCAGCACAGCTGTGCAGAGGAAAGAGACACTCTCCCCTCAGCTGCTCAAGCCTGGTAGTAGCTCAACTAGATCCAAAAATGATGGCACACACCTCCTGACTGCCACATAGATTCCTACAAAGGCTTGTTTACCAAGAGACACAGAGGGTTGCTATCCTTCCATTTTATGGTCCAAGATGAAGGGGTATAGGGCACATGGTGTCTTGGTGGCTCAGTTTCTCAGGTGTCGGGTTCTGGATGTATCTTCTGTGCTGGCAGCAATCAACTCAGGAGAAGGAGGAGAAGCATTATGGGACACCAACTGGTCTTAAAAACAAACCAAAAACAGTTGAGCTGTTGAGAAAAGTTGTTTGTTGGGTTTTTTTAATATTGTTTCCAACAGGTTTGCAACAAATAAATAAAAATTTGACAGAAAAATTCGTCTTCTCCTGAGATTTTCCTGGACTAAAGCACTCTGGTTGAAATGAGCCTGCCAGTACTTGGGGTCTGTGTTCCCTCCCTTCACATGAACTAGAACGCTTGATGAGCACATTTATAAAGTTGACCATGGGTTTTATGATTTCACAGAATCATAGAAATATTTAGGTTGGAAAGGATACTTAAGATCATCGAGGTTCCCAGGTTTTTGCAATAGTCCTTATATTTACAGTAGTGAATGCCCCTGGAATCAGTAATATTTCTGAAAGTAGAATCAATTTTTCAAGAGCAGGACTGTGACTAAGCACATTAGAGCCATGCTGAACTCAGCGAATGAACAAGGCGCTCTGAGCTGGCTCCTAAATCCAAGTGGATATTCTGTGAGGCAAGGATAAAACACTCTGTCTTTTCTATATTTAAACTTTCAGATCAGGAGTGGGCTTTCTTACACAAAAAGACCACATACTTCTGCTGCAATAGATAGACTACTGAGGTAGTGCCTCTCGTTCTGGTCAGAGGTTTGTCCCAGAATGCTGTACAAATGCAAGAGTATTAATAGGAGTGAACCCCACATGCCCTGTCAATCAGATGGTTATAGACAGGCTTGAAGGAACAAGACAACTGTAGTAAGTGATGCACAAAGTTATTCACCCACCAGTCATCTCATCAGTGTCAGATTGTCTTATATACACCGTGGAAAAGGGGTTTGAAGGATGGAGGTTAAGGAGACCATCCTCTTAGACATCTCCCAAGCCTGGCAACATTGTATGAGAAAGAATAAAAATGGTTTTGTCAAAAAGGTGAGAGTAGGCAGCAACAGCTGGCACTGATGAGGTGGATGGAGGTTGGAATCCACCATATCAAAACCAAAGCAAGACATGGAGGATGAAAGAGAGGATGAGTACCTGATAGCTGAAGTAAGAAAAACACAGAAGCAAAAGGAGGTGAGAGGGGTGAAGTCCCACCAGCTTCATTCAGCCAGTGGACTTCATGGGGCAGAACCGTGCCTTTGTTCCTCTATGAGATGACTAGGACACCAAGGGCTAAGAATCAGAGCTATACTTTTGGCTGTTATTAATGCTATTATTTCTTTCTCACAGTAAGAATCAACTACACCTTTTAAAGAATAACTGAAAAATCATAAATTCATATATAATTACATTATATATGCCATTATTATTGGATTGTTAGAAGCATAAATATCTCTAAAACTTTCTAATTTATTTTATATTTTAACTAAAATCTCATTACTTTTTTCACTGTGCATGTGCACTTCCTTGAATTTACAGATTCTTAGCTTTTCTTTCTCTGTACTTACATAAATTTAAAAAACTTTATCTAACACAAATGATCAAAAATTTGCAAACTGACAAATTTAATATTAACAAACTTCTCATGATCTTCTATGTACTAGTGAAATAATCACTTTCTCAGTGTCAGTGCAACTCTTTCAGCCCTGTTCATCACGCCTTGTTATCTGTGCTCTGGTGCTTTTAAGAGGAGCCTTCATATCCAAATTTCTTCCCTTTTCAGGTCAGTTCTGGAATTCTTTCTCCACCACACTTTGCTTCCCTCATTTCCTGTGATTACCCAAATCAGGTCTCATAGCTTCCTGTCTCATATGTAAACATTTCCCCATTAGTAGTTGGGCCATGCTACGTTTTGTAGGACTATGTGGCACTGTTCGATAAGATAGTGGGGAAGAAGCTATTTCTGATTTAAAGATAGGGTATCACTACCGACGGCTTGTGTGGCAGTTAAAAAGTTCTAAAAACATTTGGATTCCCATTAGTACTCTGATGGCAGAACACAGATAAAACATGTCAAATTTTATCAACGTGCAGAAATCTCCTCAGTTCTTAAGGTGTAAACCAGGCTCTACTATATCAAACATTAGTTCTTTAGGTAAACTGAAAGTCACAGAAATGAAGGGACCTGTAGGGTGGAGGAAATTGTATGACTAAAAGGCACAGGCAAACTCTGGTCTCATTTGCAAACTTTTTATCCAAGAAAGGCTGGCAGAAGCAGAGTTATCTCACTGCTATTGGCAGGGTGGCCACTTCAAGGGGATTTCTTGGTGAAGAAGAAGCTTTCTGCTTTAAAACCTGACAAGTTTTGCAGTTATAAATTGATTCTCCAGTATCCGCAGTATCTGACCACCAAGCACACTGTCTCACTTAGCCTTTCATGTGAGGCATACTGGGAGAGTTTTCCTGATACCGTTGTCAGCAGTAATTTTCTAATGTAGTGGGCTGGACACACACAAGAAGTATTTGCTTTCTACTGAAATGAATTCTTTTTATAAATAATTACATTTCCAGAGTCATGCAGTGAACTTTTCAAAAGTATCTATGGACATTGCATTTGTGGGAATGGCTTTGGTATTTAGGATAATATGGCCTCATAGCTCCAGGGTAGTCTCTTTTTTGGGCACAACAGCAGTATTTAATAGCAGGCTCATGTCCTT